>JAMKQA010005388.1:0-21649 GCA_024699735.1 Posidonia australis
AACTCAAGCAAGAACTTGCTAAAGTGCAGATCTGTTCTCAGATTTCAGCACCAGAGTTTCCTCCCAAAGATTGTGTTTCTCTTGCAAAAGAAAGGTTCCTCTCTTGCAAAATGGGTGTCTTGGAATGGCTGCTCTAGGGGCCTTTTTATAGTGGTCTCTAGGGAGGTTACAAAGGGGTCTTGCAAACGAAAAGCCTCGAATATTCGTTGGCACATTCGTTTGCAAGACTAACAGCCCGGAAGGTGGTAGGTCAGCAGCCAGAGCTGGGCGCCAGGTTGGTGAGCCAGTTATGTGCGCCACCTTAGTGCGCCACCTTGGTGCGCCAGCCCTGCTAAAAAATGTCTGATTTGGTGCTCTGGCTAGTGGGTTTGGGGCTTGGTTTAAGGGCTGATCGCATCCAAAGCAACATGAGAATACTCATCTCTGGGTTACTTCAAAATCGGGGTGTCTACAATATCGTCGGAAATCTTGAGAGCAGTTTGATGGTGAGCCTAATAGTGAGAACGTTGCAAGAGCTTTTTGACTTCAATAAGTCCTTGTAAAAATTTTCGTGAGGATTTTACAAGAAAATTTGCTCGCAAATATCTTTTAACGAGTAAGCATGTTGCAAGGACTTTTTGTCCTTGCAATGTCCTCATGAAGGTCATTAACAAAGACTTCACGAAAACATTTGTCATCATGGTTTCTTATTTTTCTAATAGTGTTTGTTAAAGCCATCGATTTTTCTCTATGTTAGTAATCAATGAAGACCACGCATAAAAATGAAAGTTAATGGGAGAGATTTCCTCATGGAGATCTCGGATGGCGGTTAAGGTGATGTAAGAAACATATTGGGATGATATTAAGTATCCCGGAAAACTCGTAACTTCAGAGCCTTAATCTATTTTTCACAAAAACACCATCAAATCTTCAAGCGGCATCAAAGCAAGCCAAAAAGCATACCATTTCCGACGATCTAGTTCTTAATCGATCTCATGATTCAAGACGATCTCGAGTTCTTCACCTCATCCGACTTTGCTCTGTCTCAGCCTCTAGATCTAGTCCCTTCCCAAAGTAGCCACACCCTCGATGGCTAGTTTTCATTCCTCCCTTATTGTTGACTCTTCCTTTTGCAGCCTTCCTCCCCGACAATGGTTGATTCTCTGTCGTTGATCCTTCGGATGCTAGTTTCCTCTCACTTCACCTCTAAAGTGTCTACCTCCTCCTGCCACTCCTCCTCGTAGCAGAAAATCCTCCACCTGATCTCACCTACCTCTTCCAGATTCAACCTCCTCCATCAACGATCTGGCCTCCTCCTTCGCTACTTTTCCCGAGAGGAGACAGTGAGAGGGGTAGCTACGTGAGTGGAGTAAGAAAAGGGGAAGAAGAAGATCGAACATATAAGAGGAAGAAAAAGGGTTACCTTTGATTTGCTTTATTTATTTTACTATTTATTTATTTGTCCCGTTACCTCTATTTTTTTTTGGCACTTTTGGTTATTTGTATCGTTATTTTCTTCATTTGGTTATTTGTTTCTAGGTTTTTCAAATACCAAATATTTTACTGTTTGGTTATTTGTCTCGTTCTGTTTGACTATTGATTATTGAGTATTGTTTAGTTCACAACAGTTTTTTAATCTTTTTATATTAATTACTATTTCACTAGAATACATACATGTTTTCATAATTGTTTTAATCTTATTAATGGTGAATTACAATTATTATTTTTTGGTCTGATTTTATCCATTAAAAAAACTTGTTACAAGATAATTACTACATATTTATATTCTATTTTTATTTTAGTGAAGTTGGTTATTGATTATCGTTTGGTTTACTACATATGTTTTGTTCTACTTGATATTAATTACTGTTTCAAGTTAGTTTTGTTCTTATTATTAGTTGATTACTACAACATTTGATTAACAAATAGAAATTAGGTATTTGATTAAAATCAATTTTTTTTCTTTTGTACTTATTAATCACTGTATCAGTTAAGTTAATATCTATTGTATTCTAGTTATACATAATTCTTAACACATTCATATATAGACTTAATTAATCTTGTTAAATATTGTTTAAGAAAAATTCTGAAATTAGAAAATTATTTTCTCAAGATTTAGTCAAATGATTGCTATCAAATTCATCACTACTAAATTGACAGAGATTAAGAAATTGAATGAAGCAACTTATGAAATATGGCATCAGAAAATAAAATATGCTTTAATTTATGATAACCTGGAATATGTCAATGAATCTAATCCTGTAAAACTTGAAAATAATGCTTCTGAGGTGGAAGTCAAGAAACAAGAGAAATGTCAAATTGACGGCATAAGAGTAAGGAGTCTCATGTTTATGCTCATGGAAGACAGTCTCATAAATTTTTTTGAGACTTATGACACTTACACAAAAATTGTAGAATGCTCTGGAGAATAAGTATGATAAAACTACTAAAATAAATATTCAACTCCTTCTACAGACGTAGAACTCTTGTAAAATGCAAGAAGGACAAAGCCTTGTGGAACACATAAACAAATGATTGTAATGGTAAAAGATTTATCTATTGTTGGAACTCCTATTCCAAAAAAAATTACAAGTGACAACTATACTTAATAGTTTGCCAAATAATTTTGATATGGTGACCACAATCATAAGATCTACCTTATCCCTTCAACTCTTAGAACTGCTAGCAAGGTTAGGAATTAAACAAAAAATCATGTTTAACCGCTAGAAGGAAGAGTTAAATCTAGAAGAAGCTAATTTTGTACATAAGAAACTCAAGGAAGGCAAAGATTAAAACAAAAAGACTAGACCAAATAGGATGTAGTTCAAAAACCAATCATAGTCAAAGATACCACCGGGATCTTGCCATTTGTGTGATCGTTTTGACCACTTTAAAGCAAATTATCTAAACAAAGATAAAAATATAGGTAAAGGACCGAGACAAAAAGGCAACAAGAGAGTCTTCATTAACAATTGTAGAATCACTACTAGAAAAACAGGAAATCGCGAAGTTCTCACTAATGTCCTTTGCGAGGACATGGTGAGGGCAATAAGTCCTCACAAAATACATAATCGTTAAATTTCAATTGCGAGTAAATTTCCTAACGAAGTCCTTTTGAGAAATTTTACGAGGACTTGACAAGGACAGAATGTCCTTGCTATTAGTCGCAATTTCCTCGCAATGTCTATGCTATGTCCTCACAAAAAAAATTTAAAAAATAAATAATTGCGAGCACTTAGCGAAGAAAATATCCTCGTGAAGTCCTCACAAGTTATAAAAAAAATTAGAATTTCCTGTTAGGCACGTATTTCATATCAGCAACGTATGTTATGCAACATAAGATCTACTTCACAAGTCTGTTGTTGTGTATTCTATATTTATGAATTTTCTTTCATAAAATTAGACTTTGGAAATTTTTCCATAATAAATAGGCATAATTAACGCAAATGACATTCTTTCATAAAGCTAGAAAAAAAAAATTATTGGGAAAAAAATTAAAATGAGGACTAGTGCACAAGCATTAAGTCAATTCCATTTCTAGCAAGTAGATCAAAACCTTTTTACAAAAAGCAAACTAGTTTGCTGTTTCAACTGAGGACCACAACCTATAATATTTTTTCATGGTTAAAAACTTGAAACAATATTACATTCTCCATCCCTTTATTAGAAAAAAAAATTACCTATTGAGGCACTAACTGGATAGGGATGTTGCCATTCTCAATAGGATGCTCTCACTTAGTCTAACATTATATCATGATGTGATGGCTATTTATCACTAAAGAAGATGCATAGAACATAATGTCCTTAAAAATTGAAAAATTCAACATTCTACATTTATCCAATTCAAAACATTGAAAAGCAAATAACATATGCAACAAACACAAAACCAAGACTAACCCAACCAGGAGGCAACTTGGAGGGATTTGTGTTTCACACTGATTGACCTGCCAAAATAAAGTAAGACATATGCAGCAATTGCAATCTATAAAAACAGAATGTCCTGGTAGCAAGCCCTAGAACATCTACTTAGGATAGTTGTTTAGACAATGTAAGTTGCAAGAATAAAATCATATAAATATAAAAGTAATAATACTTTTTCAATTGGCATACCATCATTTGCCTTGTCATCTTTTAGAATCCCTCTGGCTTTAAGCCTTTGCTTCAGATAGTCAGGTAACTCTTTCTAAGGACCTTTTGCTTCTAATTCCTTTCCAATTTCAGGTTTCACAGTACTTGTTTTCTGGCCACTATCTTTCATAATTTTTGAGGGACAAGAAAGAAAGAACTTTCTAATGGCTCATGAACGAAACATCAAGAAAGGTCCATGAACAACACTAAAGATAGTAGACTTGAAGTCCTTGCAACAGAGTTTGCGCATCCACCAAGAACACCATAGCCATTGCCTATTTGTACATTCCTTAGCAATGCACAAAATAAAAACAGGTTTGTTAAAAGATAATCTAACAAAAGAACAAGTAACTTGAGTAACTTTTTTTCATCTTTCAAAACGATGGGGTGATCCTGCATTAATATCTTCAATAGAAATTACTATTGTTTTCATGTAGAGAAAATCAGATCCAACATTAACATAATCGAGGTCTAAGTAATAAACTATATCAAATTATGGAGCGTTCAAACAAAGCACTCACAAAGCCTATGTTTCTGACTTTCAAATTCTGATAGAAGGTTAACTAGTTAATGATGAATTCATTATGTATACATATTTCATTCCCATATCTATTTGTTTTGTATATAAATAATGTTTCTCGAGGTGTTTTATGTAAATTTGTAGGAACCTAGGAAAAACAAGGGGAGCAGAATAATTGTACCAAAAAGGAAGATATCTACATGGAAAATTCCAAAGATACGTTAAGAGATCAAATCAACGTTTTCCATATGCCAAAAATATAGAAAAAAAGAATTGATCAATGGGAGACCAAGTCAGCCACTACTCTGGAAGACCCGAGCGACTCCTAAGCACCCAAAGATTGTCGAGCGCCTTTCAGGCGCCCAATCAGGAGCAGTGACCTGGTCTTTTGTGAATGCTTGACTTTTGTTAGAAAATATCTTGAATTCAAATGTAAAAATCTTATTGTTGTATCTGAATTTGTCTCTGACATGTGGAAGTCATTGTAAATCTATAAAAGAATCCATTGTGTAGAGGAAAGGAGGAATCCAATGTTTGAGGTTTTAGATAGTTGTTATTTTTCATTTGTTGTAAAGAGAAGATTGTGGAAGACCTTGAAGATCATTTGTAATTCCAAGTTCTATTTCAATAAAGTTATTTGTTTTTACATTTTGTCTTCCACTTCTCCGTCCTCCTTCTCTTTTATTTTTATGTTTTATGTAATCATATGTGGCTAAGTTTTTAGATCTAAGACTAAGATGAAGCTCATGTAATATTAGATGTCATGATTAAATTGCTCAATGTTTTCTCTTTATGCGTAATGTTATGATCATGTGAACTTGATGTATATTGCATAATAACCTCATAACATCGATAAACTTTGATAGAATAATATTGAGATTCTCTTTCTAGTCTATGCTTAGGGAAGATTAGAATGAGGACTATGTATTTAATCGCAGTTTCTTCATAGATCATTTATTTAATTTGATTTGTGTGTTTTTATTCCTTGACTTGATAATCTATGGTACATTGCATATAGAATATGCTTGTTAAGATAAGAATCATTGAATCAAATTATTTAGATTAATTGAGAAACTTAGAGTGGATTTAATCATGTATTTATATGAATGGATTCGAAAATCATAGTTCTTCATTTATTCTAAATTTTTCTTAAGTGTTTAGTCCTTAATCAATATCTCTCCATTTTCATCTCAATAATTGATTGTATTCTTTGTTTTTTGAACACTTTTCTTAGTGGGATTCGACTCGTATTTGCTACGTACTATACAGTACGCCGTACACTTGCGGTAATTAAATAAGACATATCAATTAATCATTCACAAACTCAAAGGAAGAAGATAAAAGAATAGTAAGGATCTTACCAAGAGAAATGCTCCCTACTGCCAAGACTATTAAGGAAATGCTCCCAATCAAGTATGACATGAAAAAACCCTATCCTGAACAAGCTTCTTATAGTCATGAAAGGCTATATGATAGTTAAAAATTAAAATAAGTAGCTATATAGTATTTTCCATAAATGTAGTCATGTGACTTTTAAAAGCCCAATTTATACAGGGATAAGATATAATTGCAGTTATTGATCATGAGAATGACTAATTAAGTGCTTTATCTACAGCAATGATTGTGCCTTAATTGTAAATGTTAACTGAGTGAAGCACTGACATATAGCATACTAACCCCCAGAAGCTGGACGTAATTACTCCCAAGAATCCTATGCTTCCTACCATTGTGAAAAGGAAAGCTGCCTGAAACAAGTTGAAATACAAAGAAAATGGTATAAATCTAGAAGAAGTACAAACTTTAACGTTCATCAATAATTTGGGAGACACTGGTCCATTTACCTTCCCATTGACTCATCATTTGGTTGAAGCATATAATTAACCTTTGGTTGCAAAAAAATATCTGGCCGCTTGTATTGCAAGAGGCCATGACGAGAGGGATGCTTTTCTTGATCTAATCTATAAGACTACCAAAAGGTTGAGCGACTGGTGAGCAAAGACTCTTTCTGCTATTGGTCAACCTCTCTTGCTCAAACACTCCCTAGCAACCATCCACACTAATGACATGGGCACATCTTGCATTCCACTCAATACGTGCAAGAAAATTGAAGCCATTCATCGTAGCTTTCGATGGAGACTCGAGAAAGAACCTATTAGCTTTGGAAGCTTAGGTATTCCTCATTTACATGCTATGAATCAAGCATTTTTAGCAAAAATGTGTTGGAGATTTATAATGAAAGTGTCCTCTCTTTGGACTCAACTTACTCTCTACTAAATATCTTTGCTTCCAATACTTCATGAAAGCCATAGTTGGCCCCACTTCTTCAGCCACTTGGAAGTAGTTAATATCCTCAAAATGTTTCCTTCTTAGCAACTTGAAATGGAAGATTGGCCTAGGAGACATGGTTAATATTTAGGACGATAACTGGATTATTCATAACATCAATAATTATAACATTAGTTTCCTCCATCATGAAAGCACCATCAATTTGGTCAAAGATCTCTTTGAGTCAAGTTCCAGAGCATGGAATCATAGTCAATATAGAAGAATAAAAGAAGATTAGTAAAAGAAGAAGAATGACATTAGTTACCACCATCATTTGGTTGAAGCATTTACCTTCCAATTAAGTCAATATAGAAGAATAATGTTCAAAGAGTTAAAAAGAAGATTAACAAAACACACCAAACAATCGACAGGATGATGACTCTTGAACTTGTCATTGTTAATTATTGGTATAGAACTAACTTGAGCACTCCATGATTTTCTAGCAAGTCCTTTTTTTCCAGGAAATGGATAGAATGATTCTTATTCAAAAATAATAGGCATCATCCTAAGTAATTAAAATACAAAGATGAATCAGAGGTTCATCGATAAACAGATAACAAAATAATACAATAAATAAAACAAAATTACAAGAAAAAAGCCTTTGTTAGATACAGAGTCAATAATCTTTGTTAGATAATTATGTAGTTAGGATTGGAAGATCACTAACACCTAACAAATTCATCAATCCTTTCTATACAGTGGAATATTGTAATAGTCCCTCGTCTTGTTTTCGCAGAGGTTTTAGATACCAACTTATACTTTTATGAAATCATACTCTTAAAGCACATTTTCTACTAAATCAGTACCAAGCAATTGTATTTCCACAAAATCATAAAAAGACAATGAATTCAAATATGTAATAGAGTAAGATTTGATTAGGATCCAAAATCCATTTTTAGACAACCAAAACAGGAACACAAGCTCAGCAATGTGTGATCTAAACATCCATATTATATCAAACAGTATTGTGTATAAACATCTCAAAATTTCCTCAACATGAAATTATAAACAGGAAACACACACAAGTCAACAAGAAAAACAAAAGACACGAAGAAAAAAATAGAACAAAAGAAGAAGAAGAAAGGAACATATACCATGCCTAAGGCTCCAGATCGGCATCCCTCCACCTCAATCCTAGCTATTTAACCTCTTGATCCTCTAGTTCAGTTGCGGCACACACACCACTAGATTTGTCATCGAGAACAGTAGCCAGTAGAATAGCAACGAAGAAGCAATGAGCAGTACATTCCACTGCGACTTCATGATGGACTTCTGGTGGTAGAGGTACTCGGTCAGGGTGCACCCATGCTCCTTAGAACAAGACGACCGGGTCTCGTAATTCCAATAGATGTCCATTAGGGGGAAGAGACAGAAGAGGAAGACAAAGAGTAGAGGCTTGAGCAAGCTCCGCGTCGCCACTACCAGGCCCTTCCAGAGGCCGTCGACGCCAGGGAAGGTGAGGAACAAGAGACTAGGGTTGGGAAAGGAGGAGGAGGAGGAGTAGAGAAGTGGATTTGGAAATGTCTTGCGAAAGGGAAGATGGGAAGAGAAAAGGGATCTGATAGTGAAGGTGAAAGGGCTTGGGTGCGGGAAAAACTTTTAAGGCAAGTCTCGCAAGGACATAGCGAGGAAAAAATCTCGTTATGTCCTCGCAAATGTCTTATGAGGACTTTTCCTCACTATATCCTCGCAAGATGTTCTTGAGATATATAGAAATTCTACTAATGAATGTAATAACGTCGATGCACTAAGCTCAAATGATTAGTGGACAAATGTTGGTACTACCCACTACATTGTGAAAACAATGAAAGGGCTAGAATCCTTCAAGTAATTCAAATCTGGTGAACAACGTATCTACATGAGAAATAATACATATCTAGATATAAAAGGTGTTGGCTCTTACAACTTGAATCTAAGAAACAACATCACGAATATGAAGGATGTCTTCTATGCACTTGACATAAGTCACTGTCACATTTCTGTACCTGTACTCATTAAGAATGACTTTGAAATTCGCTTTTATAATAAGCGTGTGTCTATGAGAAAAGACAAGAAAGTATTTACCAAGAGAGTGTTTGTCCCAAAACAATATTTATTATGTATTTTTGTAATAAATAATGTAATAAATAATATTGATAACATTTTTGATTATTCTCTATGCTTATTGTCTGATTGTGATCTACGGCATACTAGATTAATCCATCTTGGAAAATCTAAAATGGAATAAATAGTAAAAATGGACCTTCTCCTAAATATTAATAAGATGGAATTAACCCCATATTAACATTAATTAGTTGGAAAAATGACTAAGAAACCATTTAATGTTGGACATAGGGAAAATAAATTATTAGTCTTGATACATTCAGATGTATGTAGTCCACTTAGTGTAAAAGTATACAATAATAAGAAATATTTTATAACATTCATTGATGATTATCTTAGATATACATATGTTTATTTAATCTCATATAACACAGAAGTGTTAAGTTACTTTAGGAAATATATAGCAGAATTTGAAAAGTAACTTAGAAGAAGCATTAAAATATTAAGATCTAATAGAGGTGAGGAATACAATCAAAGGAATTTAAATCATATTATTAAGAACATGGAATAAAGGCTTATATTACAATACCATATATGTCACAACAAAATAGTGTAGCGGAACGGAAAAACAGAACTCTGATGAATGACATTAGATACATGCTTTCACATTCATATCTCCAAAAGAAATTTTAGGAAAGGCATTACTCATTGCTAATTAAACTTTGAATAGAATACCCACCAAATCTATCAAAGGAACCATTTATGAGTTGTGGAATAGAGGAAAATTTAATATCAATTATCTAAGGTAATGAGGTTAAATAACCTCTGTATTCATTCCAAGTCAACTTAGAAATAAATTAGATTTTAAAATATTAAAATGCAGATTTATAGGATATTATGACAAATCATCAAGATATATATTTTTGCATAAGGAAAAAGAAATTATTAAATATAGAGATGTTATATTTCTAGAAAATCTAGAGAAAGAAGAGCATCTTCAAGATAAAGTTGAATCATTATCAATAATTGGAGATAATTACTTTAATGGTATTCAATGAAATAATTCATAAAATAAGGATCAACCAAACATAAAAAATACAAATAAACCCATAGAAATAGTGGAAAATGACCAAAATAATCAGTATGATCAACCAAATATGAAAAATATAGATGAGCTTATAAATGACCCACCAGATTCTCCTAGAAATAAAAGAATGAGAACTTAGTCTTCATGGATGAATGATTATCATTTGTATTCTCATGAACCATCATGTTTCTTGATAGATATAGATCAGGAAATTCACATGAAACCCAATACATATAGTGATATGATTAAATCACAAGCGAAAGATTTATTGCTCGAAGTCATAAATGATGAAATTGATTCTATGAAAAGGAATGATGTTTGGGAATTGTGTGATTTACTTGAGAAAAGAAAGGCTATAAAATGTAAATGAGATTCAAGAAGAAACTGAGGGTAGATGGGTTAATTGACAAATTCAAAGCTTGATTGGTGGCTAAAGGTTATACGTAAAAGGAAGGAATTGACTTCTAAGAAACATATTCTCTAGTAACAAAGTTTGCATCTATTAGAATTGTACTATCAAGTGTAACATACTTAGATTTGAAATTATATCAAATGCATGTTAAGACTATATTTTTTAATGGAGAATTGTCAGAAGATATATACATATGTTAGCTTGAAGAGTTTCAGGTAAAAGGATATGGGGAAAAGTGTGCAAATTAAATAAATCAATGTATAGATTAAAACAATCTTCTAGACAATGGTATCTCAAATTTCATAATGTGATTGTCTAAATGGGTTTTATCTCAAACAGATTAGACAATTGTGTGTATGTCATAAAAAGTAGGAGCAGTTTTATAATATTGTCTTTATATGTAGATAATATTTTGCTTGCCACAATTGACATAAAATTATTGAATAAAGTGAAAATTGAACTAAATAAGAAATTTGAGATGAAGGATAAGGGATAAGCATCTTATGTCTTTGGAATACAAATCCTTAGAGATCGAAAGTCTAGAATGCAGAATATAAATCAGGAAAAATATTTACACTTAGTACCTAAAAAGCTTGTAATGCAAAATTATGTCCCTACACTTACATCATATGTGTATAGAAAAAGATTAAATAAAAGTCGATGTCTGAAAATATTATATGTACAAGTGGTTGAAAGCTTAATGTATGTTATGTTGTGTACTAAACTAGATTTGGCATATTCAATGAGTTTGGCTAGTAGATATCAATGTAATTCTAGGCTAGTACATTAGGAAACTGTTAAAAGGATTTTCTAAGTACATCAAAGACATGTTGCAACACAAACTAGTATACCAAATGGAAATGCTAGAAGTATTAGGTTATTCTGATGCAAACTTTAGAAGTGATAAAGATAATGGAAAGTTCACATTCGGACACTTATTTATCTTTGATGGTGGTATTGTTTCATGGGGAAATAAAAGCAAGGCTGAGTTGCTAGAAATACACAGGAAGTAGAATACATTGTATGTAGTACAACCACCACACATATTATTTAGATTAAGACCTCGTTTGGAACCTTCTAAATACAGAAGTGAGATCCTGAGTTTTTTTTTTATAAAAGCTGACTTTTAGGAGTTTTTGTAGAAATTAGAATCTAGGTTACCTTCAAAAATATTGTTTGATAAATAAAGTTAAATTCCATTAGAAGTTAAAATACATATTTATCCTTTGCAAACTCTTTTCATCTCCTTTTCTTCCTTTCTAAGTAATTTATTAAAAATAATAAGACTAGCATTGTAATTGCATACCTTATTATCCAGATTCTATCAGAAGTTCCCTTCAACCAACTTCTAGAAAATCATGAATTTACACATGGTTTCCCTCATGCAGAAGTTGTGGCTTCTATGAGAAGTAGGAGAGCTAGACATGCTTTGGAATTACTTCTGTAGTTTTCCTTAGTTTGTTAAAAGTTAACCATCCAAAAGGCATTCAGAAGTAGTTCTAAACGGAGTCTAAAATTTTTTGAACGACTTGAATCTTAATCTGATAGATGAACTAGTTAGAATATATTGCGATAATCAAGCAGTAATTACTCTTATAAATAAAGATGCTAATAGTTCAAGAAGAAAGCATATTGAGATACATTATCACTACATTCGTGATATTATATAGAAAGAGGAAATACATGTGAATTATATTTCTACCTCGGATATGATTACTGATTTTATGACAAAAGGATTTTGACAGAGAGATTTGTCAAATATGTAGACTTGATAGGATTAAGGAATATTTCCATAAATAATGGATATGGAACACGTTTTCACGAATAATGGGAGTGAAAATTGAGAAAAACTCATACATTCCATAAATAGTAAGAATATGTAGAAATTTAATACTTTGTCTTTATGATCAAATGGAAGATTTAGTACATGGTCAATAAAGACTACGCACAAAAAGAAAAGTTAGGAAATGAGAGGGATTTCCTCTAAGAAATCTCAAAGGCGGTTAGGACGGAAGTGTTACAAAAAGATATTTGCTTCTTCTATATAAGAAACATATTGGAATGATTTCAAGTATCCTGAAAAACTCGTTACTTTGGAGCCTTAATCTACTTCTCACAAAAACACAAACAAATTTTCACTCCATAACACTCGTAAAATGTTAACTGTTAGAGAAATATGTATGGTCGTAGCAAAACAAATAAACCACATAGTTAAAGAAAAACAAGTAGAACTAAACAACAATATAAAAATTTATATAGGAGTTTATACCAACGTCACGCGAGAGATGAAAGATATTTCATTTTGAAGAAAAAGGAAAAAACTATAAAAGAAGTACTCTCAAGTTCACAAAGGTAGTAGTAATGTCCGTAAGGTAAAACACATGATATTCAAACCTAAACTTTCATTAAGATCAAGATTGATGTGTGACTTTCTGTAGACTCTCTGATTTTACAGTGACTTAGCAGCAGGCTCCTTTGGAAAGATGTTCCGGTTGCGACTACCAAACCTAAACCCTAACTCTACCAAAATCCTAAACCCACAAACCCACACAAGCCCACTTCGACTTAATCAAAAATTAAAACCAAACAAAACACATTTAAAACATTTAAAATCTAAATTAATCAAACAAAACACCAATTAAAACCAAAATTAAATAAAATCCACTTAAATCAACTTAAAATCCAATTTAATCAAATAAAAACCCCAATTAAAACCAAAACTAAATAAAATCCACTTACATCAACTTAAAATCCAATTTAATTAAATAAAAACCCCAATTAAAACCAAAATTAAATAAAATCCACTTAAAATCCAATTTAATCAAATAAAAACCCCAATTAAAACCAAAATAAAATAAAATCCACTTAAAATCTAATTTAATCAAATAAAAACCCCAATTAAAACCAAAATTAAATAAAATCCACTTAAAATCCAAATTAATCAAGTGAAAACTTTAATTAAAACTAAAATCAAATAAAATCCATTTAAACCATTTAAAATCAAAAATAAATCAAGTGAAAACCCTAATTAAAATCAAAATCAAATAAAATCCATTTAAACCATTTAAAATCCAAGTTAATTAAATGAAAACCCTAATCCAAGTTAATTAAGTGAAAAACTCTAATCAAGTAAAACCCAATAAAATCCATTAAAAATTAAATCAAATTGAAAGAAAACCTTAATCCAAACAAAAATCAAGCAAAAACCAATGAAATCAAAATATAAGTCAAAATCCTAATAAAAACAAATTAAACCAAAATTTAGATTAAACCCCTAATTAAATCAAGTAAAAAACTAATTAAACCAAAATTAAAACTCAAACACAAAACTTTAATCCATTTTAATTCAGAAAAACCCTAAAATAATAAAACCCTAAAAATCCAAATTTAAAATCAATTAATTAAATCATAAAATCCCTAAAATAATTAAGATCCTAAAAACCCTAAAATAGCAAAACCCTAAAAACCCTAATCAATTTATTGAATCCTAAAAAACCTAATAACAATCCAAAAACCCTAATTAAAATCAATTAATTAAACCTTAAATCACAAGATCAAAATTTTAATTAAAATCACAAAACCCTAATAAAAACCTAAAACCAAAACCCTAAAATCCCTTAAAACCTTAAAAACAAAAACCTAAAAAAACCTAAAAACAAAAGTCCATTTGACAGGCCCATTATCAGCCCATGCATCCATTTCATCATCTTCAATCAACAACTTAGGAAAAGGAAAAAATAATTCCGATGCCCCCTGATCGTCGGCAACGACCCGTGATTTCCAGCAAGGATCCCTGATAACCTCCGCAATCTTTGAAGTATATCTCCTCCTCCCGTGATCTCGGCAACCCTCCTCCCGTGATCTCCGACAACCCTCCTATCAACTCACGCGGGCATCAGGTGTTCTTCAACCATCAAGGAGGAAGATTGACGGCATCAGGAAGCCCACCGGCGTTTAAAAGCCCTAACCGTCGATAGACACGAGGACTCCTCCAGTCCCCTCCTTCCAGTGCCTTTGAATCTACACAAAGAAACCCCTTGACAACCCACATCCTTCAGCACCCTTCCTCCAGCCTTTGGCCACCCCGAAGATCCCCTGAGTCACTGCCAAAGCAACCATCGGAGCATCGTCGGCGAACACCACTGGGAGAACAACAACCTTTAGTCAGGTGCTTCTCCTTCCCTTTAGCTCAAATCTTCTCCCCTTGGTTCCATCAGGTTAGGTTGAGTCCTCCAGACGCGCTTCACCATAGGTGTCATGCCCAGCTAGCCATCGTTTTCACTTTCGGTGGTGGGTTTACCACCACCAGCGAGGCTGCTAGCCTCGTGGCCTAGAGGGAGGCCCCATGGGCCTCACCTACCTTTTACTCCTCCTCCCTGAGCGCCCATCGCTCAAGAGGAGTTTGGTTGGCCTCCCATGGCCAAAAGCCTCATCATTGCCCCACTGACCGCCGGTCCACGCTGTCGAAGCCCCTACGCCCTCCGAATGCACCCGGCGGTCACGACCACCTCCAAAAGCTCCACCTCACCGCCTGGAATCTCATCGCGCAGCCACACCGCCGTTCCAGAGCTCGGAGCGTCGCCCCCATCTCTGCTGCGGTTGTCTCCAGCGCAAGGGATGGGAGGAACACTCTAAACCTCCCCAATCCTCGTCGACGCCTCTAGGAGTCTCCTCAAGCCTCCCTAAAGCTCCCACAGTCTTCGCCGCACCGCAACCAACTCCATCGCCGTCCTCTTCCTTAGCTTCGGTCAACACCTCACCGGAGCCAAAGGCGAGGAAGACATCCCAAGCCACCTAAACCTCGTTCGACGCTCTGGAAAGCTCTGCCGTCACCCTCCTCAGCATCTTGGGTCATCGCCGAAGCCCTCCAGCCGCTACACCGTTGCTAGATAATCACCAAAGCTCGTGCTAGAGTGAGGTTGCCGGCGATCCGCCGGTGAACTTCGAAGGAGATAAGATTTAGATTAGGTCCATTAGTTTAAGTACTTTTACACTTAGATCCTCCTTTTATTACTTTTTGATTCTGCTTTTTTATGTGTAAACCCTTGTTGTTTTAAATAACTTTTTATTTCTTTTATTATTTGTGTGAATATTGCATATGACCCCTGCATGTCTTATTTTCTTTATAACTAGTGCATTAGTATTCATCTTATCACGTTTAGGTCCCTGAGATCAAGTTTTCTTTGTACTTAAGTCCTGAACATTTGCATTGAGTCCTAGAACTTTTTTAAAAATAAGTTTTCCTTGTGAAATTTGTATTTTGACCCTAAAAGATTTCATAATAACACTATTCATCATAAAAGTCTAATTTTCATCGCATTTAAGCCCTAAAATTTTGCATGTAGGCCCCTGGGTTCATAACATACAATCCTTAACATAGAAAATTTGCATCCAGACCCTTAAACTAACTCTGAATTCATCATGTAGGGTTTTAATTGTTTCCTCAATCACTTTTGACATTTTCCACTCATTGCATTTATAATTTTGCACTTAAATATATTTTTCACTTAAAAATCATGTTTGTATTGTAAATGATCTTTAATTCCACATTTTAGTGACATTTACACTTTATGTGTGAAGTTTACACATTAGACACTGAATTCTCAGGAAATTACCAATATGCAATTTTCACACATCTTAGTGCTACATTTTCTTTTAATCCATCATCTGCACATTATGATATGAGGCAATGGACACATTTTGATCAGGTTCCCCCTTCTTTTCGTGAAATTTACATTTTAGTCCCTAGTCTTGTTCTTTACCATGTTTATATCACTTTATTGTTTTTAAGACCTTGTCTTTTGCATGTTTTTTTGAAAATAACATTTTCCTGACATTTCGTATATATTTTAGCATATCTCAGACTATGCATCATCCATATACATGCGTTTATCACATCTGGCGTGGATATGACCAAATTGCCCTTGTCCCACTAATTCATGCACATGCACGCTAGTTTTGCACTCAATCATGTATAATAGTTGTCTAAGTCATTCCTTACCATCCCTTACACACTTAGATACTCTTTCAAGCACTTCACATAGTTTTTCATCACATTTGCATATCTTCTTGTCCTTTTCGAGTAAGCCCGCATCTTATGCGTTTTTCCGTGAATTATTCTCCACCCGTTTTCAAATTCCTTTGCCTGATATTTGATTTGATCCCTTTTATTCCATATTCTCTGACTTTTTGATTTGATTTGATTTGGATTTTTATCTAACTGACCTAAAGGTCGATTTGGCCCACTTGCTGATTATTTCTCATTTTCGATTTTTATGACTTTTTCTATAATTCTGATGACTTGGATTGGCCCCACTTTTGACCTTTATGATATCAGTATGGTTTTCTAAAGCATTCTTTCCAAAAAGCATCGTCATTTTATGTGATTTTTTTTGTATGTCGTTGTTTACCTATTTTACGCAGATTTCTTTGCAATTTTTTCGTTTGGGTTTCCATGGTGCTTTCTACGATTCTAATGATTTGGGCCTATCGCATTTTGATTCTCTTAAGGTTGGTGTAATTTTCTGATCCATTCTCTCCACAAACACTGTCATTTTATGTGAATTTCTTCACATGTCACAGTTTACCTGTTTTACGCGGACTTCTTTGTAATTTTTCTATCTTGATTTCCGCGATGTTTTCTATGATTCTGATGATTTGAATTGGTTGCATTTTTTATTCTCTTGAGGTCAGTATGATTTCCTTAACCATTCTAGCCAAAACCTTGTCATTTCATGTGATTTTCTTTGTCACATTGTGTTTTGTGATTTCATCATTTCGTGTGGATTTCTTCGTAGTTTTCGCGTACAATCTTGCACATCCATCTAGTCATGTCTTGGCATTCGTATTAGCATGATTAAAGCACAATCTAGGTTTAGCATGCATTCATTCAGCCTCTAGCAAGCCAATTGGACAAGAAAGATCGAGTTTCTTGGACATACGGGGGTGCCTAACACCTTCCCCATGCGTAATCGGAATCTTTACGCATCCTTTGATTTGCAGATATCTGACTATTTCATTTGCATCTCATGGATTCATCTTTTTGTGGTTTGTTTGTGGTTTTCCTCGTCTTTCCCTTAAAAGACTAGGTAGCGACTCCAATTTTTCGTTTTTATCCTATCTTGTGCCTTTACTATCCTAGCATGGATGTGGCCTCCTCCTTCTCGCGCGACTCTACACCTGATCTCTAGGTGGGCAGAGTGAAAACTACAAACAAGATGAATGCATGAGATGCAAATGAAAAGGCCAAATGTCTATAAACCAGAGGATGGGTAAGGATTCTTCTTACGCACAAGGAAGGTGTTAGGCACCCCCGTACGCACGAGAAACTCGGTCTTTCTAGTCCAATTCGCTTACTAAAGAGTGAATCAATACTTGCTAATCCAAGATTGTGTACTAATCATGCTAATATGAATGCCAAGTCAAGACTAGATGAATGTGCAAGATGGTATGTAAAAACTGCAAAGAAATCCACATGAAATGATGAAATCACGAAATACGACACTACAAAGAAAATCACATGGAATGACGAGGTTGTTGGCGAGAGTGGCTCGGGAAATCATGCATACCTTAAGAGAATCAAAAATTTGATAGACCCAAATCACTAGAATCGTAGAAAACATCACTGAAATCAAGATGGAAAAATTTACAATGAAGTCCGTGTAAAACAGGTAAATGGTGACATATGAAGAAAATCACATAAAATGACAGTGTCTTTGGAATGAATGTCCTGGAAAACCATATCGATATCAAAAAGGTCAAAGGTGGGGTCAACCTAATTCATCGGAATCATGGAAAAATGTCATAAAAATAAAAAAGAGGGAATAATCCGCAAGTGGGCCAATGTGGGCCTTTAGGTCAGTTAGTGTATGCCCTCTCGCAATGAAATCCAAATCAAATCAAAAAATCCGAAAATATAGAATAAAGGGAGCCAAATCGAATATCAAGCGAAGGAATCCGAAAACGGGTTGGAGAGAAATACAAGGAAAAACACATGAAATGCATGCTTGCTCAAAATAGATGACATGACAACTAAGCAAAATGCATGAAAGTGTACTTAAATGTGTAAAAGATGCTGATGAATGACTTAGTTATGCATGACTTAATACAAGAACTAACATGCATGTGCGTGAATTGGTGGCATAGGGGTAATTTGGTCATTTCAATGGTCAGATGTGATAAATGTGTATATGCATATGATACATGGTCCAAGATATGCCAAAATGTATGCAAAATGTCAGGAAAGATGTTATTTACAAGAAAACACAGAAAAGAGAAAACATGGATTAAACTATATTTAGTGACCTCTATCTTAGTGTGCAGATGATGTATTAAAAGAAAATGTAACATTGAGATATGTGAAAATTGCACCTTTGTAATTTCTAGAGAGTTTAGGGTTTAATGCAAAATTCACACATAAAATGCAAATGTGACTAAAATGTGAAATTCACACATTGAGATATGTGTGCATGTTTATGCAAGGAACCAAATATGGATGCTGAGTACATATGTTGTATGAATGAGGGGATGTATGTTACAACAACTGGGTGTGAATGTAATGAAATAGAATGAACAAATGTCGGGATGTAGATTACCAATTCAGTCGTACATGGGAAGTTTACTAAAATCGGGAATTTCAGTATGCCAATTTTAGTTCGACATACCATTTTACTGTCAGTATTCGACTAGAACCTCAAGTTCGATCACTTTACAAAGCAAAATGATTTTTAAATGAAAACAATGTTTAAGTGAAAAATTATAAATAAAAGAAGTGAAAAAATGTCAAAATTGGGTGTGAAAACAATTAAAACTCTAAATGATAAATTTGAAATCAGTCTAAGGATCTGGATGCAAATTTCCTATACTCAATGACTGTATGCTATGACTCTAAGGACTTACATGTAAAATTTTAGGACTTAAATGTGATAAAAATTAGACTTTAATGATGGCCAGTGTGATTATGAAGTCTTTCAAGGTCTAGGATGCAAATTTTACAAAGAAGGTTTATTTTTTAAATGCTCTAGGGACTCAGTGCAAAACTTAAGCACTTAATTGCAAATAAAAACCTGATATCAGGGACTTAAGTGTGAAAAAAATAAACATTTATAGGACTGAAAATGGAATTAAAGTTAAACAGGGTAAAATATGCAATATTAACAATGAAACAAATGAAATGCAATTTTAATTTAAAGTACAGGGGCTAAAACATAAAATCCTAGGCTCTAATTGTAATATTTTAAAAAATTAAAGGACTTTTGAATAAAAACCTAAAAATCTAACAGCCACCACCGACGATTCGAAGATCGCCTGTGGCAATAGCCTGGGAGGCTCATCTGAGATCGGTGACCTAAGTGGCAGAGAAGCTGGAGGAGGAGACCGGGGGAAGATCCAACGGCGTTGATTGAGCCCTCGATGGCCGGAATGCACCGTTGGTCCCCCCTGGTCGACGTTCTTCTCCGGCGACGGGGCTACAACGACAATGCTTCTAGAGGTAGTGGATCGGCGTGGCGAGGGTCGATGAAGTACCGAGGCGGCACGGGGAAGTTTCCAGAGGTGTCAGCGAGTACTAAGGTGGCATGAGCTGCTTCCCCCGTCAAGAGCGTCGGTAACGGAAGTTGTAGCGGTGGAGGCGGAGCTCTGGAGGCTGAGGCAACAACGTGGCAGCGTGGGGGTGTCCATGGCAAGGCGACGAAGCTTCCTAGCATGGTCACGAGCAACAGGAGCGTCCGGGGGGCGTAGGGTGCTTTCGATAGCAGCTGACGGCGGTCAGCGGAGCAGCAGTGGGACCCTCAGGCACAGGAGGCCAAAAAAACCTCTCCTAAGTGTTGGGAACTTTGGGAGGAGGAGGGAGAAGGAGGAGAAGCTCGTGAGGCCTCGGCTGGACCAGGAGGCCTGTGGCCTCGTCGCTGGTGCTGAACCCACCATCGGAGGCGGAGACGACAGCAGGCTGGGCCTGCCATCTCCGACAAAGCATGATCCAGAGGAGAAGAGAGAGATCTACAGGCTTAATGGGGCATGCCTAAGATTGAAAGAAAGGGAAAAGGGATACTTGGTTGGCGGCGTTGTCTCCCCAGCGGTGCTCGACGACGGTGCTCCTCTGGCTGCAACTCTGGCAGTGGTGGGTCAGGGTTTTAAAAGGCTTGGAGAGAGGCACTAGATGTAGAGGGAACTCGCTAGGTCGGCTCTGGTTCGAAAGGGGGTCCTTTGTTGGTTCGAAGCGCTGGAAGAAGAGGGGCCCGTGTCTGTCGGCAGACAAAGGCTTTTAAACGTTGGTGAAGCCTCCAACGTCGTCCATTCCTCTTTCTAGCGGATAGACGTTGTTGGATCAACGTGAGCTAAAGGGGGAGTCTACCAAAGATCATGGGGAAGGAGAAACAGGCACTAGAGATGTCGGGATCGTCGTCGGAGATTACGAGGGATCGTCGGAAATAAAGGGGTTAGTCGGAATTATTTTTTGAATTTCCCTAAGTTGTTTAATTAAAGGACAATAGTGTATATTAGAATGCATTGGGCCTGTATTTTGGGCTTTAGTTTTGGGTGTTTTTAAAATTTTTGTTTTTTTAGGGTTTTAAAGGAATTTTAGGGTTTTGGTTTTCGGTTTTAAATTGGGTTTTGTGATTTTAATTAAAATTTTGATTTTGTAATTTAAGGTTTAATTAATTGATTTTAAATTAGGATTTTTAGAATTTTAATTATTTTTGGGTTTTAATTAATTGATTTTAAATTAAGGTTTCAAGGGTTTTATTATTTTTGGGTTTTTAGGATTTTAATTATTTTAGGGTTTTTGTGATTTAAATTTAAATTAGGGTTTTTAGAATTTTATTATTTTAGGATTTTTTGTTATTTAATTGGATTAAAGTTTTGTGTTTGAGTTTTGATTTAGATTTAATTAGTTTTTTACTTGACATAATTGGGGATTGAGTTTAAATTTTGGTTTAATTGGTTTTTTGCTTGATTTTTGTTTGGATTTGAGTTTCTTTTTAATTAGATTTTATTCTTTAATGGATTTTATTAAGTTTTACTTGATTAGGATTTTAATTAAGATTTTCACTTGATTAATTTGGATTTTAAATGATTTAAATGGATTTTACTTGATTTTGATTTTAATTATGGTTTTTACTTGATTATTTTGGATTTTAAATGGTTTAAATGGATT
>JAMKQA010005389.1:0-25046 GCA_024699735.1 Posidonia australis
GGCCGCAATCTAGAGCGCCTCCTGGATCCCTGAACCCTTTCTCCTCCTCCTCTAGCCACCCCCTTGCTCTTCCGCACTCTGGATCCCTGTTCCACCGCCTTCCTGAGCCTCGTGCTAAATCGCTGGAAAGGAGCGCCCAGGACGCCATCGCCGGAGAAGACGACCACATCAGAGGTGGTCCGCGCGCCTCCAGCATCCCCATGCCTTTCCAAGCTATTGCAAATGTTCCACGTTGTGCCCCAAGTACTTCAGAGCCTCCAGAACCAGTCCTCAGGCCCTCGATCGTTGCAAGGGTGTCATTTGCTGGAGTTGATGCTGTCAATGCCTACCGGAGCTCGACGCCGCTTCATCAGCCTCCATTCCACTCAGGAAGAAGCGAGAGAGTTCCCCTTCGACTCTGGAGTTGCCGCACTGCCGTTCAAGGTCTTCCAGTAGCTCCTCTTGCTTGGGGACTTAACCAGAGTTCTCTGCCGACACAGGAGGTGGGAGGACCACCTCCACTGTCGACCTTCAAATCCATGCCGTTGGATCTGATGTTCTCCTTCTCCTCTTGCCTCCTGCATGGTCCGATCTGAGATCAGGCCATGGGAAGGCATTGATAACCTTTCCCGATGGTCGTCGACGGCGAGCCCCATCGCTGGCGGTCGCCGCCCCTTTTTTTCTTGAAATAAAAATTAAAAAACATTTATTTTGCATAAACTTTTGAAACTTAGTTATCATTTCAAGTAGAGCCGTTTTTCATTACTATTAGGTCCTTCTATTACATTCAGGTCCTTCCTTCATTTTTCTTAAATGTTTCGAATAAAGTTTTAACTAAAAATATTACAGTTTTTACCCTGAACTTTTAGAATAATGTTTTCTTAGTTTAAAACTTTAATAAAAACCCTTTAGAGTATTTGAATCATGTTTTCTTTTAGACAAATTGCATGAAGGACCTTATACTCTTATGAATCATTTTGCAAGTTCATTTTCACTGAGAAATTTGTATGCA
Organism: Posidonia australis; assembly: GCA_024699735.1. Taxonomy (NCBI): domain Eukaryota; kingdom Viridiplantae; phylum Streptophyta; class Magnoliopsida; order Alismatales; family Posidoniaceae; genus Posidonia; species Posidonia australis. The sequence goes on from JAMKQA010005389.1 coordinate 992, forward strand.
AGACCCTGATCTTTTCTAAAAAACTTTCTGGAAGTTCTTCTTCAATAAGATTTGCATCTAGGACCCTAAACTCTCTTTAAGTCATTCTGGAAGTTCATTTTTCCTATGAAAATTGCATGAAAGCCCTCACATTCTTTTAAAATGTTTCAGAAAGCTTATTTTGCTGGTAATTTTGCATTTAAGCCCCTGCATTCTTCTAAAAACCTTCCAGAATGTTGTTTTCTGTTGGTTAAATTGCACTGAGGCCCTTGGATTTTCTTGAAACTTTTATGGAAGTTCGTTTTTGCTGTGAAAATTGCATAAAACTCCTTGGATCTATTCTGAGATGTTTTTTCTTGCATTTTTACCCAAATTTTATGCTGAATTGATTTGCATGCATGCATTAGTGGGTAAATTGCATTTTAGCCCTTAGAGAACTTCATTTTGACTAAGAATGCACATTTGACTCCAGAATTCTTCATACATGCATAGATGTGTTTCCTATGTATTTTCGCTGATTTGGGCCTCTGAATGTCAGTTTTCCTCGAATTTGGGCTTTTTGCACAAAAACCCTTGAGTTTTCAAATTTGCACTCACACTTGCATTTTGCATACTTTTCACATCTTTTTGCACGGTTTTTTCCAGTCTTTTCTTCCTTACTTGGTGCACGCTTTTCTAGCTTTGTTCCGAGCTTTGTTTTCTCCTCGTTTTCCTGGTTTTCCTTGGTTTTCTACAGTTTTCACTTGTTTTGGTTTTCCATCGCCCAAGGGCGTACAGTAAAAGGCTTGTCAAAGCCGACATTGTCCCGAAATGAGGATTATTTTCTCATTTTTGATTTTCTCGGATTTATGCCCAAATTCAGCTGTTTTGCGAGACGCTTTCTGAGAATTTCACGATTTTCCTCATCGCCCACGGGCGTACAGTAAAGTGGCATTAACAATGCCTACATTTGACCCTCGGATTAATCTTTTGCTTTGATTTCTTTTCGTTTGCTTTAATTTGGCATGTATTCAATCATTCCATGCACGAGCATATAGAATAAGAAAGCATACACTCTAGCAGACCATTGACAGTAGGAAAACCTAGAAAGACCGAGTTTTCTGGAGCGCATGGGGGTGCCTAACCCCTTCCCTGTGCATAACCAGAATCCTTACCCTTTCTCTGGCCTGCATTCACATCAGTCTCATCCAATAAGTACGGATCACACATGCATCTTGCATTTCATCATCTTTCTTGATTTTTCTCGTATTTTCCTGGTATTCCTCATCTTTCCATTAAAAGACTAGGTGGCGACTACTGTTTTATTTGTTTTGCCGTGATTTTGTTGATCCTCGTGTACTTGGTCTTTCGGGTCAAGTATCGAGGCTGTCGCCGGCATGGTCACACTATGGATGCATTATGTGTATGGAAATGAACAATAAAGAGAGGATGTAACGCCCTGAACCTGGAAACGCTACCTAAATAAAATCAATCGCTTAATTATAATAATTAAAAGTAATTAAAATAAATGGTGAAAACCCACCTAGAAATTGTGTGCGGCTAGTGGCTCAAAATTCAAACACCAGTGATCGAACTGCACCTCAACTACACACTTGTGAACAAACAAGCAAATAAACACACGTAAGTGACATCTAAGTCGCAGAATATGCACTCAACCACAGAAAACGGCACGAAAACTCTAACGTCTATCTTTACAAAATCTTTTCACAAATCAAGAACACAAAACAATGGGAATTCATTTCCAAAACCATGCCTTTTTAATCATTTTCAGTTTCTTAAATCTCATGCATTTTGAAATCATTCATGCATTTCGAGAATTCCATAATCTCGACTAGATCTAGCCTAAAATCACAAGTCCTCACAAGGCTCAAAACAAAACCATACATTGGTTGGTAACTGGTTTAAATCATAATTTTTATTTTTTGCTAGAATCCAGCTAAAACCTCAACCCAAAATGCCAAGTCTGATTCTATCTCAAAACACACAATTTACATTCATTTCCAATAGTGTTACCTTGATAAGAGGTAATTGAGTGCACAAGTAGTTGGCGAGGACATCATTTTCTTTGCTGCACTGCACTACAGCGATGAAACTCCCTGTGCTAGATAACATCGCCTCGGCCAAACAGGCCCCAATATTTCATTTTCCAAAAGCACAAGGATATATCTTTTCTTGATGTCCCATCGGTGACCCGAACTGTTAGTGACCCAGACACCTAAGTCTCGAATCCCTAGACCCAGCCTACACCATCACAAGTGGGGTACTCTGACTATTCTCGATCGCTCCAAACTCGGCAACCACAGTTGTGTCTAACAATTGGTTTTATACCATATTGTCGACTCTCCAAACTCGTGGATCTGAAATCGTATCAAAAATCATTTTCAAAACATACGACTTTTTCCTCAAAACCACTTCTCAAAAATTTTCATTTCAAGAACTCTATTCCTTTATTCGAAAACATCATCAAAATCATTCATTTTCATCTTTATTGGGTCTCATGCCCAAAATGACAATACATGGATCAATTTCATATTAAATAAGGATTTATTAACCAAAAAATTACTAAAAATGCCAGGAAAATTCCCTGGCCAACACGTGCATGACCTACGCATAGGTCATGCAGTTTTTCAAGAAATAGGGCATACATTCTTGCCCAAAAATCTACCAAAACACAAAAATTCCATGAAATCTTGGTAAGCCATATCAAGGCAATGCAACACACATTACTGGATAAGCAAAACACATTTAATCACACGGATTTCTATTTATTTCATAAAATCTATTTTATTCACATTATAACTTGATATTTCTTATAAAATCTCAGGAAATCACCATTTAAGCATGCAACTCAGATTTCCATGCATAATCACATTTAAACATGGGTCTTACTTCACAAAATCCTAGAAAATCCACCCCTGGGACCCCTTCAGCATATGCACATGCCACACGCACATGAGACCCAATAGTTCCAATTCAAAAACCCTGTTTCTGAACACCAGTCTTTAATAGGCCAAATCACCCATATAAACACACATAAAAACCATGAAATTAATCTGGAGTGTGGATTTTCAAGACTACTTCAAAACTCCTCAATCCATACCAAAATTCATCAAGCATGCTTCTCATAAATAAATCATATAGGCATGAAGCTCAGATTTAAGCATTATTGCATAACCCACAAAAATCATGTCAACAACCCCATTAAAATCCGATAGAATTTCATGATCTCATCAAAAACATGTAAATCATTTATTTCCCCCTCCCATTCCATATTTTCCTATGACTTTAGCATGCTTTTAGGTATTTTTAATCTCTACCTCAAAACAGAGAAAATAAAAAAGGGAGGAATGGATGCGTACCTCCTTGGTTCCATTGGCTTCTCCTCCTCTCTTCCGGTTTGCTCTCCCCAATGGCATCTCTTCCAGCCCTCTTAACCTCTCCCACCACTACCCTCCACCGCGAATCTTGTCGATTCTACCAGCCATCTTCTAGGTTTGATGGAGGGGACGAGATGGGGCTATGGAGCTCGTGAATGGAAGAAGAAGGATACAAGGGGGGAGGAAAGGCTTGCGTGTAGGGGGGAAGGAAGAATGAGAGGAAAGGAAAGAAAACGAGAGAGAGAAGAAGGAAAAGATAGGCACGGATCTTGAGGCACTGTGCCAAGTTTGACTAGGTCCACATGGGTCCCACGTGCAAACATAGGAGCATAGAGAGCGAGAAAACCACACCAACAAGGGAACCAAACATATCCCTACCACAAACCACCAAATATTTTTGATTTATCCATTGAATAAACCATTCACAATAATTCATGGTTTACACATAAAAATGGACAATTAGGCCTAGGTGTTATATCCTACCTCCCTTACAAGAATTTCATCCCTGAAATTAAACTCTAGTAAAACAAGTAGGGGTATTGTCTTTGGATGTTCATCTAGTGATCCCAGGTAGCCTCCTCTGTACCATGTTGTTGCCACTGAATCAACACCAATGGAATCACCTTGTTCCTGAGGACTTGTTTTTTCCTGTCTAGTATCTACACTACACTATCTATCATAGACAGGTCTTCCTATAGCTCCTCTAGTTGCACTGGTATCACCTGGGATGCATCAGCCAAGGACTTCCTCATCATGGACACATGGAAGACATTGTGCACAACAGCCAACTCCAGAGGCAGATCTAATCTATAAGCCACCTCACTAATCCTCTTGGTAATTTGATACGGTTTGATATATGTAGGGCTCAACTTGCCTCTCTTTCGTAGCCGTGCTACACCTTTAGTTGGTGACACCTTTAGGAAGACGAAGTCTCCTACCTCGAACTCCAAAGGTCTTCGTCTCCCATCTACATAGCTTTTATTTTGACTCTAGAGAGCTAATAACCTCTTCCTAATTAGATCTATCTTGCCCTTATACTATTGTACGATCTCAGGGTCCATAATCTGTCTCTCACCCACCTCACTCCAGTAAGTGGGTGTCCTGTAGGGTCTACCATATAGCACCTCGAAAGGGACCATCCCAATGCTAGTATGGTAACTATTATTGTATGCAAACTCTATCAGAGGAAGATGCTCCTCCCAACTACTAGCAAAGTCAAGAGTGCTCGCCCGCAACATGTCCTCTAGAGTCTGTATTGTCCTCTCAGTCTGTCCATTTATTTGGGGATGAATGGCTGTATTGAAATTCAACACTGTGTCGAATGCCACTTGCAGTGCTCCCTAGAATCTCAAAGTGAACCGTGTGTCTCTGTCAAACACTATAGACACTGGGACACCATGTAGCCAGACAGTCTTAGCTACATAAAACTCTGTCAATCTAGTCAAGGGAAAGTTCACCCTCATAGGCAAGAAATGTGCCGACTTTGTAAGGCGATCCACAATCACCCAAATAGTATCATTCTTCCTCCTTGTCTTAGGCAATCTAGTAACAAAGCTCATCGATACATTCTCCCACTTCCTCACTGGGATGTCCAGAGGTTGCAAAGTTCCTTTGGGCTTTTGGTGCTTGATCTTCACCATCTGGTAGGTTGTACACTTGGCCACATACTCAACAAATTCTCTCTACATTCTAGGCCACCAGAAGTTTCCTTTCAGATCATTGTACATCTTAGTGCCTCCTGGATGAATGGTGTAGTTGGAGCGATGGGCTTCATCAAGTAGGTTGTTCTTGATTTCTTTCATTTGAGGAACATACAACCTCAGGTCATACCTCAACCCATCGTTTACTCCAACTAAGAAGTACTATGCATTTCTAGCCTCTAGCTTCATCTACATCTCTAGCACAAAAGAATCATACTACTGAGTGGCAACAATCACCTTAATCATCCTTGGGTGAATAGACAATTTGGCTAACAGAACTCTGGTAGCATCTTGAGACTATATCTGAGGTTTGCACTCCACCAGCCCTTCCTGTAATTTCCATTCCTTGATCATCAAGCTAGCCATGACATGAGTGCGTCGGCTTAAAGCATCAACAATCACATTTGCTTTCCTTGGGTTATACCATAGACTGAAATCATAATTCTTGAGATACTCCACCCAGTGCGTCTGTCTCAGGTTCAAATCCTTCTATGTTAAGATATACTTCAAGTACTTGTGCTCTGTATACACCTCAAACTACTTGCTATATAAATAATGCCTCCAAATCTTCAAGGCAAATACAACAACTGCCATCTCCAAATCATCGGTGGGATAATTCTTTTCATGGTCCTTGAGCTAGCGTGAGGCGTACACCACCACATTACCATGCTGCATTAGAACACAACCAAAACCTGTCCCACAAGCATCGCTGTAGACTGTGAAACCGCCACTCCCTGATGGAAAGGTTAGAACTGGGGATGAAATCAGATGAGTCTTCAACTCATTAAATCTCTCCTTGCATTGCCAATCCCAGGCAAAGTGTACATCCTTTCTAGTCAATCTGGTCATAGGTGCAATAATCTTGGAGAAATTCTAAATGAATCTTCAATAATATCCTACCAAATTGAGAAAACTCCTGATCTCTGTGACAGTCTTCAGTTTAGTCTAGTTGCTAACTACCTCCACCTTCGTTGGATCCACTTTGATGCCTTCCCTTGAGATGATATGATCATGGAAAGCCACCTCTCCCATCCAAAAGTTGCACATGGAGAACTTGGCATAAAGCTGATGCTACCTTAGTGTCTCCAACACTATCCTTAATTGCCTCTAGTGGGTCTAAATATCTGGAGAATATACCAGGACATCATCTACAAAGATGACCACAAGCTGGTCCAAATAGAACATGAATACCCTATTCATCAAGTCCATGAAAGCAGCTAGTGCATTTGTCAACCTGAATGGCATCACCAGAAAGTCATAATGTCCATAATGGGTACAGAAGGCTGTCTTATGCACATCTGGCTCCCTGATCTGTAATTAATGGTACCTAGATCTCAAGTCTATCTTGGAAAACACAGATGCTCCCTATAGCTGATCAAACAAATCATCAATCCTAGGAAGTAGGTACTTGTTCTTAACAGTGATCTAGTTCAACATTAGGTAGTCAATACACAGTTGAAGTGAACCGTCCCTCTTTTTGTAGAACAGTACCGATGCTCCCTAAGGTGATACACTAGGACGAATAAATCCCTTGTCCATCAATTCTTGTAGTTGATTTCAGAGCTCTCTCAACTTAGTAGGTGCCATCCTGTATGGAGCCTTTGAAACAAGACTTGATCTCGACACCAAATCAATCACAAATTGCATTTCCTGTGTTGTGGCATACTAGGCAACTCCTCTGGAAATACATCAGGATACTCAAAACCACTGGCAAATCCTAATCTCTGAACATAGGTGAAGTAGAAATAGTCACATAGGCCAAGTAGCCCACATAGTTCATTGCTAAATGGTGATAGACCTTGATTGCTGATATCACCTTCTTGGGCTCACTTTGTTTGGTACCTTACACAACACACCAGCCTTGGCTTAGACAATCTACCAAAACTCTTCTCTTGGCACAATCAATCATGGCTGAATGCTACATCAGGCAATCCATCCCTAGGATGACATCATAATCTTGCATGTCCATCAAGATTAAGTTGGCTTGAAAATTCCTATCTCCCAGTTAAATATTCACTAGTCTCAAATATCTCTACGCTAGATTGCGCTTTCCTAATGGAGTGACTATGTCCGGGTGGAATGCCAATCTAGCTGCCCTGGTCCTGATTTCAACTGCAAACGACTCAGAGATAAATGAGAACAAACTCCCAGAGTTGAATAAGACTTGGGCCATCCGATCAACCAGAAGGAAAGATATTAACATCAACACATCCAAAACATAACCATAATCATAATCATGATAAAACTTAGTGTTGATTACAGATAGGATCCATCATATAAGATAGGATTCACATTACAAGGCCACTACTAATCCGTACCTTCTACAACATCTCTTGATGAACCAGCATCTGGGGCAGCAATGGTAAATACCTTACCCTTGGTAGGATGACGAGGTACATTCTCAATTGGCTTTGGCAGATTGCGACAGTCCTTTTGGAAATGTCTGGACTTCCCACAGTTGTGTCATACCACACCCTCTATATTCTTCTGCCAGTGCCAGCATTGCACTGCTATGTGCCCCTTCTTACCACAGATGTGGCTTCTTAGGCCACTGCTCGACCAAACTTCGTTGAATCCAACACTTTCTTCTTTGCCAGTAGAAGACTGCTCTTTCCTCTTCCTCCCAGAGCTTCTGGAACTCCCAGAACTCAACGCTCCAGAGAAAGAAGGTCTCAAGGTGAACTTCTTTCCCTTGTCCTTCTTAGGATACGCTTCCTGAAACAGACGGTGTTCATCCTCGTAGCGGCTGGCAAGCTTAATGGTAGCTCTCAGAGTTTGACATCAAAAGCCAATCACTCTTAATCTCAGCGTTGGATTGAGCACCTCCATAAAATTTTTAGCTTTGGTCTTCTCATTGACAACAGTCTGAAAAAATTGCTCCAATCGGAGGTAGGTTGCCTCATACTCATCCACAGATAAACTCCCTTGCTTTAGGTTCCTGAAATCTTTGTCCAAATTGTCCCTCTAGTTGTCAGGGAAGAACCTCTTGTAGAACATCTCCAAGAAGTCCTTCCATGCATGAGATCATCAACCGGTCTACATTTTGGAACTAGGTGTAATGCGTAGCCCTCTACCGTTGATTTGCAATGCCTTTGAGCAGAAAGGCGACTATTCAGAACCACTTCTCCGTTGGACAATTGATCCCCTCTACGATTTTCTCCATCTCCTGTAACCAAGCCTCACACTCCTCTAGTGTGTCGTGCCCATCCAATGTCAGCGTACTTAGTTGGCAAATTGCTTGAGCCATGAGTCTCCCTTCTCCTCATCATTACTATTGCCAAAGGACTAGACGAAGCCCCGCATTATCTCACAAAACTCCTACCGCATGCCGCTCCAAGCATTGCCCTCTTTGACACTTGAGTCAGACATAAGGGTCTCACCTCGATCATGGCCTCTTTTCATCTTCCTACCAAACACAAATAGGCAAACAGACAAACAAAATCAGGTGCAGCTATGCTACTCGTGTAGTCCCAATGAGCCACTATGCCTGACACCTACCAACCTGGTGCACCTTAGTGAACCAAGGCTCTGAGACCACTCTGTAACGCCTTGAACCCAGAAACACTAAATTAGCATCAATCCCCTAATTATAATAATTAATAGCAATTAAAATAAATGGGGAAAACCTACCCAAAAATGATGTGTAGCTAGTAGCTCAAAACTCAGGCAACTGTGATCAAACTGCACCTCAGCTACACACCTGAAAACAAACAAGCAAACAAACACACATAAATGACATCTAAGTTACCCAGTATGCACCCAACCATAGAAACTGCTAGAAAACACTACCCGCTATCTTTACAAAATCTTTTCGCAAATCTCGAGAAAACCACAATTCTCCAACACAAAGAAACGGGAATTCATTTCGAAAACCATGCCTTTTTAATCATTTCCATTTTCTTAAATCTCATGCATTTTCAAATCATTCATGCATTTCGAGAATTCCATAATCTCGACTAGATTCAACGTAAAATCACAAGTCCTCACAAGTCTCAAAACAAAACCATACATTGGCTGGTAATTGGTTTAAATCATAATTTTAATTTTTTGCTAGTATCCTGCTAAAACCTCAAGCCAAAAAACCAAGTCTGATTCTACCTCAAAACACACAATTTACATTCATTTCCAATAGTGTTACCTTGATCAGAGGTAATCGAGTGCACAAGTAGTTGGCGAGGACATCATTTTCCTTGTTGCACTGCACTACAGCGATGAAAATCCCTGTGCTAGATAACAACGCCTCTGCCAAATAGGCCTCAATATTTCATTTTCCAAAAGCATGGGGATACGTCTTTTCCTGATGTCTCACCGATGACCAAAACACCCACGTTCATATACCAAAGCTCAGCCTACACCATCGATGACTCGGACACCTAGGTCTCAAATCCCTAGGCTCAGTCTACATCGTCACAAGTGAAGCACTCTGGACTCTCTCGACTGGCCAAACTTGGCAACCGTGATCATGTCTGACAATTGGTTCCATACCATATTGCCGACACCCCAAACTTGTGGATCCATAACCATATCAGAAATCATTTTCAAAACAGGCGGGTTTTTCCTAAAAATCACTTTTCAAAACTTTTCATTTCAGGAACTCTATTCCTTTATTCAAAAACATGGGTCTCATGTCCAAAAACGTCATTAAACTCATTCATTTTCATCTTTATTGGGTCTCATGCCCAAAACCATAATACATGCATCAATTTCATATTAAATTAGGATTTATTAACCAAAACATTTATGAAAATGCCAGGAAAATTCCCTAGCCAACATGTGTATAACCTATGCGCAGGTCATATGCGCCCCAGGCACTAGCGGTTTTTCTAAAAACAAGGCATGCATTCTCTTACCCAAATACCTACCAAAACACAAAAATTCCACAAAATCATGGCAAGCCATATCAAGGCAATGCAATACACATTTCTAGATTACCAAAATACATTTAATCACATGCATTTCCATTTATCTCATAAAATCCATTTTATTCACATTATAGCATGATATTTCTTATAAAATCCTAGGAAATCACCATTTAAGCATGCAACTTAGATTTTCATGCATAATCACAATTAAACATGGGTCTTTCTTCTCAAAATCCTAGAAAATCAACTCTTGGGATCCTTGCCCCATACGCACATGCCACACGTGCATGAGACCCAACAGTTCCAGTTTAGAAACCCTGTTTCTGAGCACCAACCTTTAAAAGGCCAAATCACCCACATAAACACACATAAAAATCATGAAATTAATCTAGGGTGTAGATTTTCAATTCTACTTCAAAATCCCTCAATCCATAACAAATTTCATCAAGCATGCTTCTCAGAAATAAATTATATAGGCATGAAGTTCAGATTTAAGCCTTTTTGCATAACCCACGAAAATCATGGAAAAAACCCCATTAAAATCCCATAAAATTCTAGGATCTCATCACAAACATGTAAATCATTCATTTCCCATCACATTTCATATTTTTCCATGAATTTATCATGCTTTTAGTTATTTTTAATCCCTACCCCAAAAAAGAGAAATGAAAGAGGGAGGAATGGACACGTACCTGGCCAAACTTCGACGAGCTCCAATGGCCTTTCGTGTGTCCCTCGGTGAGCTCTAGGCCCATGGTGACGTAGCCTCCTCTGACGCACCACCCGACCCACTCCTCATAGCTTGCACAGGCACCTCTCTCCCTCAGTTCCACTGGCTTCTCCTCCTCTCTTCCAATCTACTCTCCCTAACACCATCTCTTCCAGCCCTCTTAACCTCTCCCACCACTGCCCCCCACCATGAATCTTGTTGATTCTGCCAACCTTTTGCCAGGTTTGATGGAGGGGATGAGATGGGGCTGCCGAGCTCATGAAGGAAGAAGAAGAAGACAAGGGGGAGGAGAGGCTCACGTGTAGAGGAAAAGGAAAATTGAGAGGAAAGGAAAGAAAATGGGAGAGAGAAAAGACAGGAGCAGATCCAGGGGCACTGTGTCAAGTTTGACTAGGTCCACACAGGTCCCATGTGTAAACATAGGAACAGAGGGAGCTAGAAAACCACACCAACAGGGGAACCAATCATATCCTAGTCACAAACCACCAAATATTTCTGATTTATCAATTAAATAAACCATTTACATAATTATCGCAATAATTCATGGTTTACACATAAAAGTGACAATCAGGCTCAGGTGTTACAGAGGATGTATGGATGCATGAGTGGATGCTGAACAAAGCGTGAATGCAGGAATAGAATGTAGAGGATATGAGAATGTGGCAAGCAGGCTGAAGATGTAGAGAGAGGAGGTGGGCTTTGCAAAGTAAGGATACAACCTCTGGTCATTGGTAATATTTCTTCAAGAAGCATGCATTGACTAGTTTTGATTGCTCCACCTGGTCCATATCCTCAAGGATCACAGTGTTGCCAAAGAGGATTTGCTTGACAATGAATGGACCATGATAGTTGGGTCTAAACTTGCCATCGTTTGAGAGATTGTTAGTTGTAACGCCCCTAACCCGGGCACGTCATCTAAATCATAGTATCATAAGCAAAATTACACTAATTACAGTAAGATTAAATAACTGTAACTAAGGCTCACCTCTAGGAAACAATGTGCAGCTAGAAGTTCCGACTCCAGCATCGAAACTCGATTGCACCCAAATTGCACCAGAAAAGCATAGAAGCACGCTTGAGTGACATCTAAGTGACCCAGTATACGCCCCTAAACACACAAAACCACAAAATCTCTGTAAAACCATTAAAACTCAGCTTTTTAATTTTTGTGGTTTGGTTTTCTTTTAGAAATCCACTTTTCCGTTTAGAACATCATTCCCTTTTTCGTTTTGTTTGAAATCACTTGGGTACTTGATCCTAAATCCAAACTCTTTTCAAAACCCATCTTTCTTTTCTTTCAAAATGTTTAGAAATTTATTTCAAATCATATTCTCTTTCAAAAACACACATTTTGCATTTTCTTTTGAAGACATTTGGAAATCATTTTTCAAAACATACTCTTTTTCAATAGTTGAGATTTTTTCCCAAAACCAAAATCACTTTCAAAACTCATATTTCTAACCAGATCTAGCCTGAAACGTAATACCTCTCGGCTCAAAAACAAAAGTCATACATACTGGCTGGTAATTGGTTAAAACACAAAATTCTTATTTTATTCTAGAATTTTACGATCATTCAAAAGTCAAATCCCTGACAAACTACATTTCTTTTCATTTCTTAAATTCACATTCTTTTCTTATTTATTTCCACTTTTCTTTACTGATGTTACCATGATCAGGGGTAACCAGTAACACAAGCAGTAGGCAAGGAATCATTTCCCCTACCTCCCTACACTGCCGTGGTGAAATTCCCCTGTGTGGGATGCCACTGTCCCGGCCAACCGACCTCAATCTTTTTCATATATGCACGGGGATACGTCTTTGTCTGACACCCCATCGGTGACCCGAACAACTAGGCACAACGACCTAGGCTCAGCCTACACCGTTGGTAACCCGAACAACTATGTTCAATAACCTAGGTTCAGCCTACACTGTCACGAGCTTGACTACCACAGTCGTGTCTGGCAACTGATTTCATTGGAGCCACATACTCCTACCGTGTTGTTGACACCAACCCGCCATGGTTCCTTAACACATTATTAGTGTTTCATTTCAAAACTCTTTAATCTTTTCTTTTAAAAACAATTTCCATTTCATTCTTTTTCATTGCAGGAATCTGTTTTCCATGCAATACTTGACCCTTTTGAGGGGTCCCAACTCAATCCATGAAAAACCATGCTTTAAAAATCATAAATTGGGTCTCATGCCCAAAACAACACAATCAATCATTTTTTTTCACTTATAGGGTCTAAAATCCAAAAACCATGCCCAAATCCGCTTATTTGGGTTCCACATTCCTCCATGTCATTTACATGGGGAAAACATGATTAACACATGCTTATTGTTCATTAAAACCTTTCCTTTTTCATTTTATAATCACATTTGTATATATCAGGGCCAGGGCAAAATCGACAGACTTAATTTTAGGTTCGGTATACCGACAATCCCTTGTTGGTACACCGAACATTTTTGGTATACCAAAGATCTCTGATTCGGTCGACCAGATGATTTCAGCCTATCGGAACAAGGTATTCTGGCTTAATATGACAGAGATTCGGTATACCGGAACCAGTTCGGCATGCCGAATTGCCCGAAACCACGGTACCTCCCCTATTTCAGGCTACGCGTTCGACAAAAGTAGGAGCCTCTGACGGACCCCCCAAACAAACACCATAAAATGCAAATAAATCATGTGATATAGACTCTTGAGTCTACTTCAAAACCCCTCAAACCATTCATCAATCCATTAACCATACATCGAGATATAAATACACAAAGAGAACATGCTCAGAGTTAAGCCTTAAAACACTTATGGCGTTTTCTACCAAAAACCCACGAAATTCATACAACCTAGCATGATCTCTACACATTCACATCATTTATCACATTTCCTTCATTCCTACTACTTTTCTATGATTTTACATGCATTTTACACCATTTTCATGCATTTAGCTCACTCGCTCAAAATCACAAAAGAAATGAGGAGGGACAGGGGTCGCGTACCTGGCTCAGCCTTTCGGCGACCCTCCAGCACTCCGATGAGCCTCCTCGTGCCTCGACGAAGCTCCTCCTCTAGCGAACCACCACCTCCCACTTGCGCGCTGCTCCACCTCTCCTCTGGCTCCACAACTGATCCCTTTCTCCTTTCCTCCTTCACTTGGCGCCTCCTTCTTCCTTTAGCCTCCTTCCCTCTATATCTCCCACTCCTCCTCGTGTCGTGCCAGCTGCTCATCCCGTAGGAAGAGACGAGGTGACACAGGCTGGTGTCGCTGGTGGCACGGGTCGAGGGAGTGGGGAGGAAAGGGGAAGAAGAGGTTGAATGCCCTTGGAAGAGAGAGAGCAAAAAGAAGGAGAGAAGAAGAAAAGACAGGCATGCAAATCGAGGCGATTGTGTATCTTCAAATTAGACTGCACAATGGTCCCAAACCACAAGTAGGTGCACAGAAAGTCAACCACAAGCTCACACGTCTAAGAAACAATAAATTATCCATTAATAAACCATTTATACAATATTACAATTAATTACATGGTTTACAATTAAAAATGGATAGTCAGGCCCAGATGTCACATCCTACCCCCTCAAAAGAATTTCATCCTCGAAATTCAGCTCTAGTAAAACAAATAGGGGTACTGTCTCTGGATGTCCACCTCACGCTCCCAGGTAGCTTCCTCTGTACCATGGTGTTGCCACTGAACTAACACCAATGGAATTACTTTATTCTTAAGGACTTGTTGTTTTCTGTCCAATATCTGGATTGCATTTCCAACCATAGACCGGTCCTCTTGAAGCTCCTCTAGCTGCACTGGTATTACCTAGGACGCATCGGCCAAACACTTCCTCAACATCGATACACGGAAGGTGTTGTGCACACCCGCCAACTCTGGAGGCAGATCTAACCTGTATGCCACCTCACCAACCCTCTTGGTAATCTAGTACAGTCCGATGTATATTGGGCTCAACTTGCCTCTCTTACCAAACTGCATCACACCCTTGGTTGGTGATACCCTTAGGAATACAAAGTCTCCTACCTCGAATTCTCGAGGTCTATACCTCCTATTAGCAAAACTCTTCTGCCGGCTCTAGGCAGACAATAACCCCTTCCTAATCAGATCCACTTTGCCCTCGTACTGCTATATGATCTCGGGCCCAACTAACTGTCTTTCACCCACCTCACTCCAGCAAGTGGGTGTCTTGCAGGGTCGGCCATACAATGTCTCATATGGTGCCATACCAATACTAGAATGGTAACTGTTATTATATGCAAACTCAATCAGAGGTAGGTGGTCCTTCCAGCTACCACCAAAGTCCATGGCACAGGCCCTCAGCATGTCCTCTAGTGTCTAAGTGGTCCTCTCTATCTGGACATTTGTCTAGGGGTGAAAGGTTATACCAAAATTCATTACTATGCCAAAAGCCTCCTATAGAGCTCCCCAGAATCTCGATGTAAACCTTGTGTCTCTGTCAGACACAATAGACACTAGGACACTAGGACACCATGTAATCTGACAAAATCAACCATATACAACTTTGCCAGTTTTTCCAAAGGAAGATTGACCCTCATTGGCATGAAATGTGTCGATTTTGTAAGACGATCCATTATCACCCAAACTGTGTCATTCTTTCTTTAGGTTTGTGGCAAACCCGTCACAAAATCTATCAACACATTTTCCCATTTCCACACTGAAACGTCCAGAGGTTGCAAAGTCCCTTCGGACTTCTAGTGCTCTATCTTCACTATCTGGCAGGTTGCACACTTCACCACATACTCAGCAATCTCTCTCTTCATCACAGGCCTCCAGAAATTCCACTTCAGGTCTTTAAACATCTTGGTGCTTCCTAGATGGATGGTATATCTGGAGCGGTGAGTTTCATCCAACAAACTGTTCTTGATTTCCTCTATTTAAGGCACATATAGTCTCAGATCGTCCCTCAATCCACTGTCTACCCCAACTTAAAAATGAGGGGCATTACCAACTTCAAGCTTCCTCCAAATATCTGACATAAAAAAATCATATTGCTGGGTTGTGACAATCGCATCAATCATCTTTGGGCGAATAGACAAATTAGCCAACACTACTCTAGCAGGTCACTGAGACTGTCCCCGTGGCCTGCACTCCACTAGTCCCTCTAACAATTTCAATTCATGGATCATCAGACTAGCCATGACATGAGTGCGTCTGCTTAGAGCATCTGCAACCACATTCGCCTTCCCTGGATGGTACGACAAGCTGAAATCATAATCTTTAATATACTCCACCCAGCGCCTCTATCTCAGGTTCAAATACTTCAGAGTCAAGATGTACCTTAGACTCTTATGATCTGTGTACACCTCAAACTATTATCCATATAAATAATGCCTCCAAATCTTCAAGGCGATCACAACAGCTGTCATTTCAAAATCATGGGTGGGATAATTCTTCTCATGATCTTTCAACTGGCGCAAGACATATGCCACCACCCTACCATGCTGCATTAGTACACATCCCAAACCAGTTCCACAGGCATCACTGTGACTGTGAAACCACCACTCCTAGAGGGCAAAGTCAAAACTGAGGCCGACACGAGACGAGCCTTCAACTCATTGAAGCTCTCCTTGCACTGCCAATCCTAAGCAAAGTGCACTTCCTTTCTAGTTAGTTTGGTCAATGGTGCAACAATCTTGGAGAAATCTTGGATGAATCTCCTATAATATCCCGCTAGGTCAAGAAAACTTCTAATCTCAGTTATTGTCTTCTGTCTAGCCCAACTGCTCACAGCTTCCACTTTGGCTGGATCTACCTTGATACCTTCTCTTGAAATAATGTGACCAAGGAAAGACACCTCTTCCAGCCAAAACTCACACTTGGAGACTTGGCATAAAGCTAATGCTGCCTAAGTGTCTCTAGTACGATCCTCAAATGCCTTCGATGAGTCTGAACATCCGAAGAAAACACTAGAACATCATCCACAAAGATGACCACAAACTGATCCAAATAGGGCCTAAACACCCTATTCATCAGGTCCATGAAAGCATCGGGTGCATTCGTTAACCCAAATGGCATAATCAAAAACACACAATGTCCATAACGGGTGCGAAAGAC
Organism: Posidonia australis; assembly: GCA_024699735.1. NCBI lineage: Eukaryota > Viridiplantae > Streptophyta > Magnoliopsida > Alismatales > Posidoniaceae > Posidonia > Posidonia australis. The sequence goes on from JAMKQA010005389.1 coordinate 17,720, forward strand.
TATCTTCTGCACATCTGGCTCACTGATCCTTAGCTGATGGTATCCAGATCTATCTTGGAAAACACTGATGCTCCCTACAGCTGGTAGAACAAATCGTCGATCGTGGGCAGTGGATACTTGTTCTTCACAGTGATCTGGTTCAACATCTCGTAGTCTATACAGAGTCGAAGTGAACCGTCCTTTTTCTTAACAAACAGAACCAGTGCTCCCCAAGGTGAAACACTGGGACGAATGAATCCCTTATCCATCAGTTCCTACAGTTGATTCCGAAGCTCTCTTAACTCAGCAGGTGCCATCCTGTACGGAGCCTTGGAAATAGGACCTGATCTCGGCTCTAAATCAATCACAAACTCCACTTCCCTGTGTAGTGGTATTCCAGGCAATTCCTCTGGAAAAACATTGGGATATTTTGTCACCACCGGCAAGTCCTGAATCTTGACCACAGTCGAAGTAGAAACTATCACATAGGCTAAATAGCCCACACTGCCTCTCACAAGATGATGATAGGCCTTAAGAGCAGAAATCACTTTTCTAGGTTCACCCAGCCTAGTGCCCTGTACCATACACCAGCCTTGTCCTGGACACTCAGCCAGAACTCTCCTCTTGGCACATTATATCACGACTAAATGCTGTGCCAGCCAATCCATTCCCAAGATAACATCATAATCCTACATGTCCATCAAGATCAAACTGGCCTGAAAATTTCTGTCCCCTAGTTGAATATCAACGGGTCTCAAATATCTCCACACTAAATTGTGTTCTCCCAATGGGGTGACTACATCTAGGTGGAATGCCAACCTGGTTGGCCTAGTCCCGATCTCAGAGGCAAATGACTCAGAGACAAAAGAAAATGAACTTCAAGAGTCGAATACGACATAGGCTAAATAGCCCACACTGCCTCTCGCCAGATGATGATAGGCCTTAAGAGCAGAAATCACTTTTCTAGGCTCACCCAGCCTAGTGCCCTGTACCATACACCAGCCTTGTCCTGGACACTCAGCCAGAACTCTCCTCTTGGCACATTATATCATGACTAAATGCTGTGCCAGCCAATCCATTCCCAGGATAACATCATAATCCTACATGTCCATCAAGATCAAACTGGCCTGAAAATTTCTGTCCCCTAGTTGAATATCAACGGGTCTCAAATATCTCCACACTAAATTGTGTTCTCCCAATGGGGTGACTACATCTAGGTGGAATGCCAACCTGGTTGGCCTAGTCCCGATCTCAGAGGCAAATGACTCAGAGACAAAAGAAAATGAACTCCAAGAGTCGAATACGACTTGGGCCATCCGATAAGCCACAAGAAAAGATCCTATAATCAACACACCATAACCATAATCATAATAAAAAAATAGTGTTAAGTATACATAGGATCTATTATTACAGGACAGGACTTAACTCACACAGTCGTACCAATTCTCACCTTCTACCATTTCTCCAGATCGACCAGTATCTGGGGCAGCAATGGAGAATACTCTCCCCTTGGTAGGCTGACATGGCGCATCCCCTGCTGACTTTGGCTGACTAGGATAGTCCTTTTGGTAATGCCCGGACATCCCGCAGTTGTAGCATACTACATTTTCTAAATTCCTCTACCTGTGCCAACACTGCGCCACTACATGCCCCTCCTTGCCATAGACTTGGCACGATCCCACTTGTGGACCGCTGCTAGACCATTCGTGGCTGAAACTCATACTCTCTTCTCTACCAGATGTAAGCCGTTGCTTCCGCTTCTTCCAAAAGCTGCCAGAACTCCCAAAACTTGGCGCTTTAGTCACTGACGGTTGAGAAATGGAGGGTAGAGAGACAGAAGGTCGAGAGACAGACTTTCTCCCCTTTACTTTCTTGGAATGCTCCTCCTGGAACAGCCTACGATCATCCTCATAGCGGCTTGCAAGCTCAACAACATCAGCTAAGGTCTGGCATCTAAAGCCAATAACTCTGGATCTCAGCATAGGGTTCAACTCTTCCACGAACCTCTTGGCTTTGTTCTTCTCAGAAATTACAGCCTGAGAGAACTGTTCAAGCCGAAGGAAGGACGACTCATACTCAACCACAGTCTGGCTCCTTTGCTTCAGGTTCCTGAATTCTCTGTCCAGCTTATCCCTCTCATGCTCAGGGAAAAACCACTCATAGAATGCCTCTCGGAATTCTTCCCAAGAGATCATCAACAGGTCTGCATTCGGAAATTTGGTGCGGCGCACTGTCCTCCACCACTGATCCATAGCACCCTTGAGCTGAAATGCTGCTATCTGGACCCACTTCTTTGCTAGAAACTCAATCCCCTCTAGGATCTTCTCCACCTCCAGGAACCAAACCTCACACTCCTCAGGTGTACCACGCCCTTCAAAAGTCGGCATGCCAAGCTAGTTGAACTGCATGATCCATGGGTCTCCCTTCACCTCACCCCAACTACTATTGCCGAAGGACTAGGCGAAACCCCACATCATCTCGCCAAACTCTCGTCTCATACCCCTCCATGCGCTACCCTCTCCCGTGTCGGAGTCGAGTATAGGGGCCTTGCCACGACTGTGGTCTCGGCAAGACATCTTCTTGCCAGCACAACAAAACACAACAACCAAAAATTCAAGTGGACGACCTTGTATTATGCTGTCCTAGGGAGCCACTAGACTGGACATCACCAAGCCAGTGCACTAGGTGTAACCATAGCTCTGATATCACTCTGTAATGCCTCTAACCCGGGCACGTCATCTAAATCATAGTATCATAAACAAAATTACACTAATTACAGTAAGATTAAATAACTGTAACTAAAGCTCTCCTCTAGGAAACGATGTGAAGTTAGAAGCTCTGACTCCAGCATCAGAACTCGACTACACCCAAACTGCAACTGAAAAGCAAACAAGCACGCATGAGTGACATCTAAGTGATCCAGTACGCACCCCCAAACACACAAAACTACAAAATCTCTATAAAACCATTAAAACTCAGCTTTTTAATTTTCGAGGTTTGGTTTTCTTTTGAAGATCCACTTTTCCTTTTAGAACATCATTCCCTTTTTCATTTTGTTTGAAATCACTTGGGTACTTGATCCCAAATCCAAACTCTTTTCAAAACCTATCTTTCTTTTCTTTTCAAAACGTTTGGAAATTTATTCCAAATCATATTCTCTTTCAGAAACACACATTTTGTATTTTCTTTTGAAAACATTTGGAAATCATTTTCCACAAGATGCCCTTTTTCAATACTTGGGATTTCTTCCCAAAACCAAAATCACTTCCAAAACTCATATTTTTGACTAGATCCAGCCTAAAATGCAATACCTCTCGGCTCAAAAACCAAAGTCATACATACTGGTTGGTAATTGGTTAAAACAAAAAATTCTTATTTTATTCTAGGATTTTAGGTCCATTCATATGTCCAATCCCAGACAAACATCATTTCTTTTCATTTCCTAAAATCACATTCTTTTCTTATTCATTTCCACTTTTCTTTACTGATGTTACCTTGATCAGGGGTAACCAGGCAAACAAGCAGTAGGTGAGGACATCATTTCCCCTACCTCCCTGCACTGACGTAATGAAATTTCCTGTGTGGGATGCCACCGCCCTGGCCAACCGGCCTCAATCTTTTTCATATATGCATGGAGATACGTCTTTGCCTGACACCCATCGGTGACCTGAACAATTAGGTACAACAACCCAGGCTCAGCCTACACCGTTGGTGACCCGAACAACTAGGTTCAATAACCTAGGCTCAGCCTACACCATCACGAGCTCGGCAACCACAGTCGTGTCTGGCAACTGATTTCATTGGAGCCTCATACTTGTACCGCATTGTCGACACCAACCCTCATGGTTCCTTAACAAATTATTAGTGTTTCATTTCAAAACTCTTTAATTTTTCTTTTCAAAACCATTTCCATTTCATTCTTTTTCATTGCAGGAATATGTTTTCCATGCAATACTTGACCCTTTTGAGGGGTACCAACTCAATCAATGAGAAATCATGCTTTAAAAATCATAAATTGGGTCTCATGCCTAAAACCACACATAATCGATCATTTTGTTCTCCTATAGGGTTTAAAATCCCAAAACCATGCCCAAATCTGCTTATTTGGTTTCCACATTCCTCCATGTCATTTACATAGGGAAAACATGACTAACACATGCTTATTGTCCATTAAAACCTTTCCTTTTTCATTTTATAATCACATTAGTATATATCATGGCCAGGGCAAAATCGACACACTAAATTTCAGGTTCGGTATATTGAAAATCCCTGGTTGGGGACATCGAACATTTTTGGTATATCGAAAATCTCTGATTCGATCAACCGGATGATTTCGGCCTACCGAAACCAATTATTCTGGCTTAATCTGACAGAGATTCGGTATGCCAGACCCAGTTCGGCATGCCGAATTGCCCGAAACCAGGGCACCTCCCCTATTTTAGACTACGCGTTCGTTGGAACTAGGAGCCTCCGACAGACCCCCCAAACTATCACCATAAAATGCAAGTAAATCATGTGGTGTAGACCCTTAAGTCTACTTCAAAACCCCTTAAACCATTCATAAATCCATTAACCATACATCGAGATATAAATTCTCAAAGAGAACATGCTCAGAGTTAAGCCTTAAAACACTTATGGCATTTTCTACCAAAAACCCACGAAATTCATACAACCTAACATAATCTCTACACATTCACGTCATTTATTACATTTCCTTCATTACTAGTATTTTTCTATGATTTTACATGCATTTTACACTGATTTCATGCATTTAGCTCACTTACTTAAAATCACAAAAGAAATGATGAGGGACTGGGGTCGCGTACCTGGCTCAGCCTTCCGGCGACCCTTCCGCACTCCAGCGAGCCTCCTCGTGCCCTGACGAATCTCCTCCGCCAGCGAACCACCACCTCCCACTTGCACACTGCTCCACCACTCCTCTGGCTCCACAGCTCTCCCCTTTCTCCTTTCCTCCTTCACTCGACGCCTCCTTCTTCCTTCAGCCTCCTGCCCTCTATATCTTCCTCTCCTCCTCGCATCACGCTGGCTGCCCATCCCGTCGGAAGAGATAGGGTGACACGGGCCGGTGTCGTTGGTGGCACAGGTCAAGGGAGTGGGGAAGAAGAGGATGAATGCCCATGGAGGAGAGAGAAAGAGAGAGAGGAAAAGAAGAAAAGACAGGCATGCAAACAGAGGTGACTGTACATCCTCAAATTGGACTCATATTGGTCCCAAATCACAAGCTGGTGCACAGAAAGCCAACCACAAGCTCACACATCCAAGAAACAACAAATCATCCATTAATAAACCATTTATACAATATTACAATTAATTACATGGTTTACAATTAAAAATGGAAAATGAAGCCCAGATGTCACAATGGTGCAAAGAACTAGGTCCCCTGGTGTAAAACTCCTGGGCCAAACATTCTTCTGGTAGGCTTTGGCCACACACTTATGATAGCATTGAGCATGATGCATAGCTTGTAGTCTGTGCTCATCAATCAAATTCAACTGAGCATAAAGATTTTCGACCCACTTAGTTTCCTCTAGCTTTGCTTCTCTTATGACTCTAAGGGATGGGATCTCTACCTCGACGGAAAGCACTGCCTCCATGCCATCGACCAACAAATAGGGAGTTGCTCTTGTGGATGTCCGAATGGAAGTTTTGTAAGCTCACAAAGCGTACGCGAGTTTCTCATGCCAATCTCTGTGAGTCTCTACCATCTTCTTTAGTATTTTAGCGCAGTTCTTGTTAGCAGACACTATCATGCCGTTCATTTGTGGGTGGTACACAAAGGATCAGTGATGCTTGATATGGAAGTTCTACAAATAATCTTTGATCCTTTTCATTGTGAAATTCTTCTCGTTATTAGAGATGATTGCATGTGGGACCCCATACCGGGCTATGATGTTTTTTCTAACGAACTTCTCTGTCACTATGGTAGTGATCGTCTTGTAAGAGGTTGTCTCTACCCATTTGGTGAAGTAGTCGATGGCCACCAAGATGAATTGATGCCTATTTGAAGCCGCTAGATGAATAGTACCAATGACGTCAATTCCCTAGGTGGAGAAAGGCCACGGTGACGACATGTTGTGTAAAAGTTGTAGGGAAGCGTGGATCAAGTTCCCATGGATTTGGTAGGCATGATATCTTTAGACAAATCAGCAACAATCTACCTCCATGGTTGACCAAAAGTAGCCTTATAGCTTAATCTTCTTGGCTAATAACACTCCATTTGTATGCAGCCCACATGTTCCAACATGAACTTGTAGCATTAAAGCATCAACTTCTTTCTTGTTCAGGCATCTTAGAAGCATCTAGTTGTATGATCATTGGTACAAATGTCCGGCCCCGAGCACATATTTTGATGCTAGGTGCGTCGTGGTTCTTTGATCTGCAATTGTGGCATCAGAGAGAAGGTTTTTGGTCTCCAAGAAGACTTTAATGTTATGATACTAGGAGAGCTCTTCTACTGTGTTCGCCTCTTCTATGCTCATGCAAGATGACTAGCGACTCCAAGGATGCTGTGTCCAACTTCAGATCCTTCATCTTCCAATTGTTGTCGACTTGCAAGATGACTAGCATGGCATCACCATGGACTTGGAATTTACGGACACCATGCTCAAGCATGGCTTGGAGTCCAAGGATGCATGCCTTATATTCGACATCTTTGTTTGTGCATTGGAAGCTCAACTTCCCAGCATATGGGATGATTTGACCTAATGGAATTACTAGTACCGTGCCAATGCCCATTCCCTTCATTATTGACAACACCGTCAAAATAAAGATGCCACTTCTTTTCTCTTCTGAGCTATTCTGATTTTGAATCATCCATGGAAAATAGTATATCCTCATTAGGGAATTGAGTCTGCAAGGGTGGTATTCTGGCAATGGTAGTTCAACCAAGTGGTTTGCTACTAGTTTCCCTTTTACTGATTTTTGTGTGACAAAAGTGATGTCATATTGAGACAATAACACTTGCCACTTGAAGCATTCATCAACTAGCATTGGCTTTTGAAATAGATACTTCATTGGATCATGACAACACAAAAGTAGGACAAGATACGTCATCATGTAATGCCTCTGGTGTTGTGTGGCCCAGACAAGGTGTAACCATGCCGGCGAGGATCGCAAGATAATGCAAAAATCGGCAAAGCTACGGCAGAAAAATAAATAAATAAATATGCAAATGCTGGAGTCGCCACCTAGTCTATTATGGAAGACAAGGAAAACCAAATAAAACATGAAAAATCATGCAAAACAATAAAAAAGAAAGGTCTTCGAAAACCAGAAATCTAGGTAAGGATCCCTATTACGTACGAGGAAGGTGTTAGGCACCCTCGTA
>JAMKQA010005390.1:0-20954 GCA_024699735.1 Posidonia australis
CCCCCCCCCCCCCCCCCCCCCCCCACCTTTGTTGCCGGAGAACGGCAACAGCGGGGCACGGTTGAGCTCCTCTGGCCAAGGGATCACTCTGGATCCCTTGGAGCTGCTCCAGGAAGGGGGATGGGAACGTAGGGAGCTACGATTTGAAGACTAGGAGGAATCAGAGGGGAGTACCTGGCCTAAGATGCCTCGCTGGAGCACTAGAATTCGCTACTTCTCTTCTCCGCAAATTCTCCTCTCTCACTGGCACTCTCTGGCTCTCCGCTTTCCTTCTCACTAGTGCGGGAAAAAAAAAGGTCCCTCAAACTCCGACTCTACCTCCCCTTTTATAAGTAGCACAGAACCAAACCAAACACTGTAACAGCCTCCACTACAATAACAGACCCATTAACCAACCTTCTAACCTCCCAACAGAACACCTAACGACCTAACAGACCAACAGAAATGGACGGCTGCCCCCCCTCTTGCCCCCTGTTTGCCGACAACAACTGACGGCGATCCGAGCTCCTCCGGTGACCCATCCAGCGGCTGAAGATGCTTGTGTAATTCTCAAGATCAATGATAAGATGGGCTGGGGGTTGAGCTTAGTGAGAAAGAGCGATTGAGCTGGATTCGTGAAGAGAAAATAGGTTCAATGGGGAAGTAGGAAGAAGAGTGTAATATTTGTATTTTTGGGTAAAAATTAATAAGTGGAGATGATAATGAATATGGAGAGGATGTAATAAGATGTTGGGTTGGAAGAGAAAAGTTAAATTGTTTATGATGGGCCTTCATGGGCTTTGGGCTCAATTTGGGCCCAATGGGCCTTGTGGGCCTCCATGGGCCCAAATGGGCTTAGGTGGGCCCAAATGGAATAAATGGGCCTACAATGAATTAAATGGGCCTAATTAGGTTAAATGGGCCTAAACAAGTCTTGAGGGCCCAAGTGAGCTCAGTTAGGGTTTAATGGGACTATGTGGGCCTTCATGGGCCCATGTGGGCTTCCATGAATTAAATGAGCCCAACAAGGGTTAGAGCTCAGCCACTACATCTCCATCCTACAAAATTAGAAAATTGGGGTGTCTACACCGGCCAAGGGGAAAACTGTATGTTTCTGACTTACCGACCAAAGGGAGAATGGTAAGTGTCGGACTTACCGACCCAAGGATAGAATGGTAAGTTTTAGACTTACCGACCAAGAAGCGGGAATGGTAAGTTTCGAGCTTACTGACCAATAAGGGAAAATGGCAGGTTTCAGACTTGCCGACCAAAAGGAGAATGGTAAGTTTCAGACTTATTGACCATAGGGAGAATGGCAAGTTTCGGACAAGCCGACCAAAGGGAGAATGGTAAGTTTCAAACTTACCGACTAAGAAGAGAGAACAGAATGTTTTGCACTTACCTGCCAAGAGGGAGAATGGTAACTTTTGGACTTACCGGCCGAGAGGGAGAATGGTAAGCTTCAGACTTATTGACCAAAGGGAGAATGGCAAGTTTCGGACTTACCGACCAAAGGGAGAATGGTAAGTTTCGGACTTTCTGACATAGAGGGAGAATGGTAAGTTTCAGACTTTCCGACATAGAGGGAGAATGGTAAGTTTTGGACTTACCGACAAAGCGGAAAATGGTAAGTTTTGGACTTACTGACCAAAGGGAGAATAGTAAGTGTCAAACTTACCGACCAACGGAGAGATTGGTAAGTTTTTGACTTACCGACTAAGATGGGAAAATGGCATGTTTCAGACTTACCAACCAAGGGGAGAATGGTAAGTTTTAGACTTACCAACCAAAGGGAGAATGGTAAGTTTCAGACATGCATACCAATGGGTGAATGGCATGTTTTGGACTTATCGATCAGGAAAGGGGAATGGTAAGTTTCAGACTTATCGATCAGGAAAGGGGAATGGTAAGTTTCGGGCTTACCGACCAAGATGGGAAAACGACAAGTTTTGGACTTACCGACGAAAGGGAGAATGATAAGTTTCGGACTTACTGACTAAAGGTAGAATGGCAACTTTCAAACTTGCCGACCAATGGAAGAATGGTATCTTTCAGACTTACCGACCAAATGGAGAACGTGAGATTCGGACTTACCGGCCAAGAGGAGGAACAATAATGTTCAGACTTACCGATCGGAGGGAGAATGGTAAGTTTCGAACTTACCATCTAAGAGGGAGAATGGTAAGTTTCAGACATACCGGCCAAGAGGGAGAATGGTAAGCTTCAGACTTACCGACCAAAAGGAGAATGATATGTTTCGGACATATCCACCAAGAGGGAGAATGGTATGTTTCAGACTTACCGGCCAAGGGGAAAATGGCATGTTTCGGACTTACCGACCAAACGGAGAATGGTAAGTGTCAGACTTACCGACAAAAGGATAGAATGGTAAGTTTTAGACTTACCGACCAAGAAGGGGGAATGGTAAGTTTCGAACTTACCGACCAAGAAGGGAAAATGACAAGTTTCGGACTTGCTGACCAAAGGGAGAATGGTAAGTTTCGAACTTATCGATTAAAGGGAGAATGGCAAGTTTCGAACTTACCGACCAAAGGGAGAATGGTAAGCTTTGTACTTACCAACCAATGGGAGAATGGTACGTTTAGGACATACCGACCAAAGGGAGATTGGCAAGTTTCGGACTTGTCGACCTAAGAGAGAATGGTAAGTTTCGGACTTACCAACCAAGATGGGAAAATGGCACGTTTCAGACTTGCCAACCAAAAGGAGAATGGTAAGTTTCAGACTTTCCGACCAAAAGGAGATTGTCATGTTTCTGACATGCCGACCAAAGGGAGAATGGTAAGATTTGAAGTTACCGACCAAAGGGAGATTGACAAATTTCAGACATTCCGACCAAAGGGGAATGGTAGGTTTCAGACTTACTTGCCCAGAGGGAGAATGGTAAGTTTCAGTCTAACTAACCAAAGGGACAATGCAAATTTCGGACTAACCAGCCAAGTGAAAGAATGGTAAGTTACAGACTTACCGACCAGAAGGAGAATGGTAAGTTTCGGACTTACCAGCCAAAATGGAGAATGGTAAGTTTCAGACTTACCGGCCAAGGGGAGAATGGTAAGTTTTGGACTTACCGACCAATGGGAGAATGGTATGTTTCGGTCTTACCGACTAAGAGGAAGAATGTTAAGTTTCGGACTTACCAACCAGAGGGAGAATGATATGTTTCGGACTTACTGGCCATGAAAGAGAATGGTAAGTTTCAGACTTACCGACCAAGGGGATATTGATAAGTTTCGGACTTTCCGATCGAATGGAGAATGGCAAGTTTCGAAAATGCCAAGCAAAGAGAAAGTGGCAAGTTTCGGACTTGCCGACCAAAGAAAGATTGGTAAGTTTCAGACATACCGACCAAGAAGGGAAAATTGTTAGTTTCGGACTTACCGACCAGACGGTGTAAGTTAAGTTTCGGACTTACCGACCATACGGAGAATGGTAAGTTTCAGATTTACTAACCGAAGGGTGAATGACATGTTTCGAACTTATCGACTAATAGGACAATGGTAAGTTATAGACTTAACAACCAAAGGGAGAATGGTATGTTTCAGATTTACCGACCAAAAGGGGAAAATGACATGTTTCAGACTTGCCGACCATTGGAAAATGTGATTAGTTTTGGACTTATCGAACAAAAAGGGAAAATGACAAGTTACGGACTTGCCGACCAAAGAGAGAATGGCTAGTTTAGGATGGGCCAACCAAAGGGAGAATGTTTAGTTTCAGACTTACCGACCAAGAAGTGGGAATGTTAAGTTTTGGATTTACCAACCAAGAAGGGAAAATGGCAAGTTTCGGACTTACTGACCAAAGGGTGAATGGTAAGTTTCGGACTTACCGAATAAAGAGAGAATGGTAAGCTTCGGACTTGCCGACCAAAGGGAGAATAGTAAGCTACGGACTAACCGACCAAAGGGAGAATGGTATGTTTTGGACTTACCGGCCTAGAGGGAGAATGGTAAGCTTCAGACTTACCAACCAAAGGGAGAATGGTATGTTTCGAACTTACCGACCAAGAGGGAGAATGGTATGTTTGGGACTTACCGGCCAAGGGGAAAATGGTAAGTTTCGAACTTATCGACCAATGGGAGAATGGTAAATTTTGGACTTACCGACCAAAGGAGAGAATGGTTAGTTTCGAACTTTCTGACCAAGATTGGAAAATGGCAAGTTTCGGACTTACCGACCAAAGGGAAAATGGTAAGTTTCAGACTTTCCAACCAATGGGAGAATGGTAAGTTTCGGACTTACTGACCAAAGGAATAATGGCATGTTTCGGACTTGCTGACCAAAATGAGAATGGTATGTTTAGGACTTACTGACCAAAGGGAGAGTGGCAAGTTTCGGGCTTGCCGACCACTTGGTGAATGCTAAGTTTCGGACTTACCGACCTAGTGGGAGAATGGTAAGCTTTGGACTTACCGACCAAAGGAAGAATGACAAGTCTTGGACTTACCGACCAAAGGGAGAATGGTAAGTTTCGAACTTACCGACCAAGTGGGAGAATGGTAAGTTTCAGACTTACCGGCCAAGGGAAAAATGGTAAGTTTTGGACTTACTTAGTAGAGGTGTTGGAATTACTGACCAATGGTGAGAATGATAAGTTTTGGACTTACCGACCAAGAAAGGAAAATGGCATGTTCCGGACTTGCAGACCAAAGGGAGAATGGTAAGTTTCGGACATACCCACCAAAGGGAGAATGGTAATTTTCGAACATATCGACCAATGGGAGAATGGCAAGTTTCAGACTTTCTGACGAAAGGGAGAACGGTAAGTTTCCAACTTACCGACCAAGAAGGGGGAATGGTAAGTTTCAAACTTACCGACCTAGAAGGAAAAATGGCAAGTTTCGGACTTGCCGACCAATGGGAGAATGGTACGTTTCGAACTTACCGACCAACGGGAGAATGGCAAGTTTTAGACTTACTAACCAAAGGGAGAATGGTAAGTTTCGAATTTACTGGCCAAGAGGGAGAGTGGTAAGTTTCGGACATATCGACCAAAGAGAGAATGTATGTTTCAGACTTACCGGCCAAGAGGAAGAATGATAAGTTTCGGACTTACCGACCAAAGGGAGAATATTAAGTTTCGGACTTACCGGCCAGGAGGGAGATTGGTAAGTTTCTAACTTAATGGCCAAGGGGAGAATGGCAAGTTTCGGTCTTACCAACCACAAGGAGAATGGTAAGTTTCGAATTTATCGATCAAGAGGAAGAATGGTAAGTTTCGGACTTACCGACCTGAGAGAGAATGGTAAGTTTCAAACTTACCAACGAAGAGGGAGAATGGTTAGTTTCGGACTTACCGACCAAGGGGAGAATGGTAATTTTCGGACTTACCGACCAATGGGAGAATGGTAAGTTTTAGACTTACCGACCAAAGGGAGATTGTCAAGTTTCGGACTTGTCGAGCAATGGGAGAATGACAATTTTTGGACTTGCCGACCAAAGGGAGAATGGTAAGTTTCAGACTTACCGACCAGGAAGGGAAAATGGTAAGTTTCTGACTTACCGACCAAAGGGTGTATGACAAGTTTCAGACTTACCTACCAAAGGGAGAATGGTAAGTTTCAGACTTACCAACCAAAGGAAGAGTGGTAAGTTTTGGACTTACCAACCAAGAGGGGAAAATGGTAAGTTTTGGACTTACCAACCAAAGGGTGAATGGTAAGTTTTGGACTGTCTGACCAAGATGGGAAAATGGCAAGTTTCAAACTTGCCAGCCAATGGGAGAATGTCTTTGAACTCCGTCCTTTCGAACACGAATCAGGGAGACATGGGTGCAGCGGTCCTGACCGTCTATTTAGCCAAAAGGATTTGCCAATGGGATCTTGTTTATGTACCAGTGCACCCTGGATCGTCGCTACTGTAGGGAATATCAGTTGGAATTGCTGGGTATCTGTTGTATAATGCTGTCGTGAATTCAGAGTGTTTGTGACATGCCAATGATGCCCCCGATCTAACGTTTGACTTACTGTAGTGCCCTGCTATAGTTGTCACTTTGTAGGAGCCATTATGTAATGAACGTCACTTCTTTATAAGAAGATGCACTGACTATCATTTGGTAGATAATTCGCACCCAACATTCTCAAAACAATGCCCTGGTCGAAGGCTCTGTCTTAGTGTTTTATCAAGCGCCTATTGGGAGAATTTTGACCAAACAATAGCTGACGTGCCCCTGGTCGAAGACTCTGGTTTAGTAACATAGTAGCCGGTGTTCTGTCAGGCACATGATATGTGACCCTCGACCAAGGAGCAGCTGACATGCCCTTGGTCAAAGACTTTGATTCAACTACATTGTAGCTGGTGTCCTGTCAGGCACATGTTATGTGACTTTTGACCAAAGAGCAGTTGAGATGCCCCTAGTACTAGATTGACTGGACATCACTTGAAGGTATGGTGTCTTGGAAGCCAGACTATAACTACAGATGTTCCTTGAACCACCGGAGTTATTGAGACGGTCATTAGTCAAAGCAAGTGATACATTCATCAAGTGATTGGAAGTGTGTATACCCAACTGCCACGCTATATTGTACTTGAAAGACAGAAGAAATCGTGGCAACTTGATAAAGGCCTTTGATTGAAATTGTTGCCTGCCTTCGACTAGTATGTCTCGAATGTGTTCTACTCGACCGTGGTATTTTGATAACTCTGTGTTTGGCCTCGCTACTTTAGGACATTTCCTTGATTGTATTTGCCAAATTTTGGGTTGCCGCATCTAGTCCACAGTCATGCAGTTGTCTTTGCTAATCATTTGATGTGCAGGCCTTGATCAGGGAACAACTGACTTGCCCTTGATGAAGCGAATAGCAGAATGTGTGAGCCGAGCTAGAAAGTAGCTAACATGCCCCTAGAATAAAAAGCGAATGATGCTCAATGAAAACAAATGGTAGGTCAGAAGATACCAAGGCAGAACAGATGCCCCTAGCATCAAGTCAGGCTACCACGGGAAGTGTTGGGCACCACTCGAAGATGTAAAGGCTTGAGGATTAGAGTGTGACTGTGGGCGCACTTTAAATCGCTGAAATGGTGAAGGCTGATTTTCGTTGAGGCCAGTGACACAATTGTTTACTGACTAGAGGCATATATATTCATCCACTGTTCTGAGTTATATTCTGATGGCAGGAAGTAATGTGAAAAATCGTAGTCTGTCTTAGGCTGGCTATTCTCTATTCTACTACTTATTGTGTCATTGTGCTTTGGCTGCAAACATGTACTTGGCTTTGTTGACCTCAGGCATTCCCCGAATAATGTTTACCACTCCTGAACTATGTTGGAGGAATTGTTGTCACACTACTGATTCTGGAAGTCCATGTAGCTCATGCACTAGTTGGTGTCCTTGCTACTTACGCTCATTAACCCTTGAGTAGCTGAAATCCCCTTAGCTGAAGGTATTTGGAAGAAACCCTTTTGAACTAAACCATATGCAAATAAAAAGATTCATCCAAGCAAGACTGTGATGGTTATTATTATTATGGTGGATTCTACTATTGTGAACAATTTAGTTATTTAAGAATTACCTTTTTGTTTGATCAAGAAATGCATGTTTTGTTGATTAAGTGTGGTTTTAGTTGTATTTATTACTTTGCTCGTTCAATGAGTTCATTATCTAGATTGCTTGCTTGTTTAGTTCAGCTGTTTGTTTGCCCTCAGTTAGGTTGGAAAGCTGTATGCCTGTTAAAGGAGGATGACACCTTCGACTCAATTGACACTACAGAGATTCGCAAGTCATTGGTGGCTCTCACTGGGTAATGGTGGCACTCAAGCTCACTGTAAGGTATTGTAAACTTGGCTCCATGCCAAACTCTTTAAGGTCCTGTACCTTCTTTTCTTTCTAATATCATTGACTTTTGTTTTACTCCCTCATAGACGTGTGGTTTCACTCTAACCTTGACTTGGAGGTAATAAGCGCCCGATCTATTCAAGAGGCCTTTATTGGAAGAGGGTGGGTCAGTCCCTCAAAGGTGTGATTTTACTAAGCACATACTCAAATTCCTCTCCATGGTACGGTAAGGGTAGAGCTACAACGCACGCCCTTTACTCTTGGACTGACTTCTATCTTCGCCTTCTGTCTTCTCTATTCTTTTATGCCCTTGTGAATGTATGTTTTCTTTTCTGGCTCACACTCTCAGTCACCCCTAACATTTTATCTCCCTCTTGGAGGTGCAGGATCATTGCGGAGTTTGGACATTTCATCTGACTTTGCTGTTCACTGGCTCCCTTGCTGACTTGGTCGTCTAAGTAGTGACAATTGAGGAGGAATAATCCATTCTGACGTTGGCGAGCTTTTCCAATTTTTCATCATTGGGCAGAATGTTATTGAAGCAAACTATTATTTTCTACTATTCTTAATGTTTTTCTATTTTGTGTTTTTCTTCTTTTTCCTCTTTTGTGTTTTTTTTTTTTTTGTGTTTTGATATATGGTGATGCAAAAAGAAAACAAAGGGAAGCAAAGGAAAAAAGATACAACTCCAATCCTTGTTGTTGTTGTTTGTTGATGCCATTGGGGTCAAAGTAACTCCTAGCAGTGCCACTGGAATCCGGAATCAAGGTAGGTGTAACCGAAGCTATCAAAACCATTATTGAATTTGAGACTGTCACTATGAATGTTGAATCTGTTGATGACATTAAGATTGTATCTCTGTTGGAGTTGATATCTGATGTGATGGTTGTCGCCTACTTGATCCAAGGTATTTGCACGTGTTGGGTCAGATCGGTGCATGGCAAATTGGCAAACTTTAGGTTAGTCCCCCCGTAGAGGAACAAGAACAAGAGTGGCACACGTGAGTGTCATCTCACAGAACTGAGAAAAGACAAAAGGACAAACTAGGCTAACGAGGAAGAAGAACAAGAGTGTCATATGGGTGTGCCACTGGATAGAAACTGAGAGAGGACAAACTAGGCAAATGAGGCCCGATGGATTCCCCAGGAAAGAACTGATAGAGAGAGGATAGACCTCTAAAGTTCCAACATCCTCGGAGTTTGCCGGCTTAGAAAAGGTAAGGTTGGCTATTCTAGGTTGTGCACGTGTGTGTGCAAGTGTATGTGTGTGCTACCTCCTGTGTGTTGACGACAATGTCTCCATTGTCAATCAAATCCTAAATGACATTTTGGAAAGCTTGACACTTATTTGTCGAATGTCCACGGATGTAATGGAATTGGTAAAACAAGTTTGTCTTATACCACCCGGGAAGTGGGTCCGGTGGTGGGCGAATCTCCGATAGCCTCAGGAATGGCACAACTTTGGGAAAGATGTCGCTCAACGAATCCCCGAGTGGGGTGAAGTCTCTTTCGTTATGGCGAGGCCACCTTTGCCGTTGTTGCTGCCCTTGTTGTACTGACGCAACGAGATGCGTCGATTCAATGATGGTGTTTGGGTGTGTAATACGTGCTGACCTAGATGTTGGTGATGATAAAGATATGGTTGCAGGTGCTGTGCCTCGCGTGTCAATAACAGTAGTCCCACTTTCAATCAAAGTCTGAATGACATCTCGCAGAGTGTAGCATTTATCAGTCGAATGCCCTGGGGCTCGATGATAATCACAGTATGTACTCGCGTCGTACCACAGAGGGAGTGGAGTTGGTGGGGGATGCAGATCCAGGAGTCTCAGAAGCGACACAACACGAGGAAAAACAGCGCTCAACGACTCACCCAGCGAAGTGTAGTCACTTTCAACGTGGTAGCCTTGTTTCTCCTTGGGTTGCTATCCTTGTTGAGCCGATGGGATGTGATGCACCGGCTTGACAGTGGAAGGTGTGCACCTAGTGTGCAGTGATGGCCTACGTGTTGGGACATGATCCTGATGCCGAGGTGGATTCTGAGTATGTAGTGTTATGTGTGGTGTTGAGCGTGAGAGCAACAGCTATGGCACTGGTAGAGCTCCAGGTGACGGACTCGAGAAATGTTGTACTCTTGCACAACTAATGAGTTGACTCTTAAGTGACTGTGATGCATGCGGTGACCAATGCAATTGTGGTGCAGGAGGCAGAGATAACGCCCCCATCGTCGGAGTAGTGTGATGCTAGGGCGATGGTATGGGCGATAATGTAGTGGGGTGAGCCTGCAATGCTATAGTGGTCTGCACTGGAACCTCAGAGGTCCAAAGAGGAGGACTCTCAACATGATCAAGAGAAAAGGCCATGTACTCAAACCCTCGGGCCAAAGCTCTCAAGTACTGAGCCTATGTGGCCGTAGACCCATCAAAAGATAGGTCAGTAGGCAAGAGCGGAACAGGAATGGCCTCAAAAATAGATGAAACCGTAGCTGGTTGATCTCCTGAAATAGGAGGGCCTGAGAGATAGGGTGCAACTAGTAGAACTTCTGGAACCCGCGTGGTAGTCACCGGAGTCAAATCAGTAATGGGCCCTAGATCGGCTTGTGTTCGCCATTGTCTTGGAAGTGGAAACAAGGATCCTCCATGATTCCCAAATCAAGATGCATAGAGGGAAGAAGAAGCAATCAAAGTGAGAGAAGGAGGAAATGAATGTGGGTCCCCTTTCAAAACAATAATTGGAGGCTTGCGGGTCTGCAGGGCCATGGCTAGCTGCAAGTGAAACAAATGGAGTTGCGGCAAAAGACAAACGCACGAGCTCTAAGATGAACTATTGTCAAAAAGTGATCAATAGCTCGGAAAAGGCAAGTGAAAATAGCCACGGGAGGCCGCCTGCAACGGAGACACCTGAGCTCCTAGCTAAGGACCTCACAACAAGCTACCTAAGAAAATAGGCATCAGAACCTGGACAATAATGCACAGACAAATGTGAGTTATTAAAGTGGTATGCAATGACACACAATGCAAATGAATGTCCTAAAGTGTACTTTCTCACCATGCATGTCCTATATGGGGTTGACCACACGGGACGCACTCATGGGTTTGGGTTTCGACTCTGGTCGAAAGAATAAGTTTCCTGTTCTAAATCCTAGCCGTAGCGCAGGCAGTGAACGGGTGGTGCGTTGGGGCCTTGTCTCCTACAGTAGCATAGAGTTGTACCCTCTACTAGCATCGACACAACTTCGGACAAGGGGGGCCAAACTAACAACACATCCTATGCCAACGGTATAGAACGGGCTACCAGAATTGTCCTTTGCAAACTGTGAGTGGACTCAGAGGAGAAGATGCATGCTTTCTAAAATGATCATTCATGCAATATGCTTTTGTGTCTTTTACTTGCGTTTTATTAAACCATGGGGAATTGTGAGTGTATGTCTCTAGTTATGCCTTATTATTTGTTTTTCTCAGTTTGTGTGTTTTATTTTAACCAGATAGGGAGGCAAACATGTCTCTACTCTCTTAGTCATGGCAAATACAAAAAGGGGAAGAAAACACACAATCATGGCATCTAAATAGTCAATCAATCAAGCAAAAGGCATGAATATGACATGTGCTAGTGTAGTGCTCACAAGTAGTGAAGAAAAGCAAGTATCAATAGGAAAAGCATGAATTAGGTCATGTGCATGTGCAGTGGCATGGCAATGGTGTAAAAGGCACAAAAGGCATATTCAATCAAATATGTACAAGCAAACAGAACAAGCAAACAAGCACAAAGTATATAAACCAAACACAAGTAAGAAAACCAAAACAAAAGCTAGAATCTGGTTATCCCTAGTGGAGTCGCCAGTTCCTGTGACCATGCTAGTGGAACCCTGCACGACTCTCCTACGGTGCATGGAAGTATAGGAGGAGTCCTGATACGGTCACGGTGAAGATGGTGAATCTAGAGAAGAAGACTAGACTCAGAAACACCAAGGAAAGATAAGTGTAGACACCCCAATTTTCTGATTTTGAAGGATGGAGATGTAGTGGCTGAGCTCTAACCCTAATTGGACCCATTTAATTCATGGAAGCCCATGGGGGCCCACAAGGTCCACATAGGCCCATTGAGACCAATTGAGCCCATGAAGGCCCACAATAGCTCAACCCACTTACTTCTCTTTCCTTTCCAACCCAACACCCCATTTTCTCCTATTTGACTTTTTTTCACCAAAATCAAACCTATTTCTCTTATTTTTCTCACCCATCTTCATTTATCAATGTTTATTTACCAAAACATGCAAATATTTCACCCAACTGAATCCATCTTCCTCCACTCAATTCCACACGATTTCAGCCTTCTTCCTTGACTTCACCTAGATCCCACGAGCCTGTTTCAACCCAGTCCGCACCCCATTGAGCCAGCAGCTTCCAAGGCAGCTCAACCACTGGATCAACCGTCGCTGGAAGAGCTTGGATCGTCGTCGATCCATGCTGGCAGTAAAGGGGACAGATTGGAGCGCAAGGGGGACAGCTGTTTGCTGTCTGCTGGGCTGTTACAACTGCGGTAGGAGTTTGTTGCCATTTCTGTTATGTGTTGAGTGCCCTACCGAGTTGGTTTGTTGGGTTTTTGCTCTCCTATAAAAGGAGAGGTAGAGGCAGCGACTGGGACACCCCTTAATGGCACGAGAAAGCCAAAAGTTGAGAGAGAGAGAATTCCAGAGCAAGAGGAGAGTTCGCCGAGAGGAACGACAGCCGTTTCCAGAGCTCCGGCGAGCTTCTTCACTGCCAAACCAGGTACACACCTTACAGAGGTCAATTATTGCTAGAAAACATTCCTAGGACTTCCCCTTGCTTCCTGGATCGATTCCAGGAGGCCTAGAGGCCTCCTCTAGTTTGTGTGGTGCCCATGGTCCCGCCGGAGTCAATTTTCGGTGGCCTAGGTGGGGGCACTGGCTCGAGGGCTCCTCCCTGGTCCCAGAGCTTAGGTTTAGTTCTTCCC
The DNA here is from genome assembly GCA_024699735.1 of Posidonia australis. Classification (NCBI taxonomy): domain Eukaryota; kingdom Viridiplantae; phylum Streptophyta; class Magnoliopsida; order Alismatales; family Posidoniaceae; genus Posidonia; species Posidonia australis. The sequence goes on from JAMKQA010005390.1 coordinate 12,748, forward strand.
TAGTCTTCCCTCTCTTTTCCCCTTCTCCTGGCCCTGCTCCAACTGCTGAGGTGTGCCCTGGGAGGAATTCGCCGGAACCTGCTCCGTCACTGTTGTCGGGGAAGAAGCACCCCAGCCTGAGCCCGCTCGTCGCTCCAAGCCTCACCGTGGTGATCCAACCCCGCAGGGGCCTTCCTCTGGTCTTGCTCGATCCTCCGAAGCCATTAAGAATCCCCCTCGATCGCTGGATAGCACCCGCAGCCAAGCCTACCGGATTGCTCGGATTTCAACGACCGATGACCACTGGGATGCACACGAAGCTCCGCCCCATGCTCCTGGATGAGGGGAAAGTGCCTACATCACCTCCTCAACTCTTCAGAAGCCTCCGATCGCAGCACCATCGCCCTGAACGCCTCCAACCACCACTGATGTGTCGCCGGAGCAACCCGACTGCAAGCGAGGAGGGAGGACTGTTTCAGCCATCAGAACCTGCATCCACACCGTCGGATGTCATCCTCTCCTTTCCTTCTTGCTTCCCATGGAGTCTGATCTAAGATCAGACCACGGGAAGCTTTGGTTTTCCAGTCTTGATGGTCGCTGGCGGCGAAGGTCCGTCGCCGGTGACCGTCATTCTTTTTTTCTTTTAAGACAATTTAAAAAAGCATTTATTTTAATAAATGTCTGAAACATTGTTTTTCTTTCATTTAGATCCCTCTGGCATTACTTTTAGGTCCTTTTATTACATATAGATCCAGCAATCATTTTTCATAAATCTTTCGAATAAAGTTTTAACTGAAAATATTACATATTTTACCCTGAACATTTAAAACTTTAAAGTTAATTTTAAAGTTTTAAAGTTTTCCTGAATTTAAAACTTTAATAAAAGCCCTCTAGAGTATTTTAAATGTTTTTTGCATTAGACAAATTGCATAGAGGCCCCTGAGCTTTCTCAAATTATTCCTGGAAGTACATTTTTTTCTGTAGAAATTTCATAGAAGCCCTTACACTTCTCAAAATGTTTCTGAATGCTCATTTTTGATGATTTATTTGCACTTTAGGCCATATGATTCTCTAAAACTTTTCTAGAAGTATGTTTTTGCTGGTTAAATTGCATTTAGACCCCTGGACTTTATTGAAACTTTCCAGAATGCACATTTCTTTGGTTTATTTGCATTTAAACCCCTGGACTTATTGTAAAACTTTTCTGAAGCATGTTTTCTCAGGGTAAATTGCACTTTAACCCTCTGTCTTTACTGAATTTTTTCTAGATGCTTTATTCTACTGGCCAATTTGTAGTTTAGCCCCTGTACTTCATTGATTTTGCTCTGAATGCCTGTTCTCTAGGGTAAAATGACTGTTTGGCCCTTGAACTTTTCTGAATCATTTTTATTGCATATTTTACCCTGAATTTCCACTGTATTGTTTTAAATGCATGTTTTAGTGGTAAAATTGCATTTTAGCCCCTAGGAAACTTCATTTTGACCAGGGATGCACATTTGGCCCTAGTTTCTTCATAATTGCATAGAATGTGTTTCCTTATGTATTTTCGATGATTTGGGCTTTTTGCACGAAACCCCCTAGACTTCTCACATTTTTCATTCACACTTGCATTTTGCATGACTTTTCACATCTTTTTGCATGGATTTTCCCATCATTTCTTCCCGATTTTGCGCACGCTTTCCCAGCTTGATTTTGGCTTGGCTTTCTCCCCTTTTTCTGTGGTTTTCACTTGTTTTGTTTTTCCATCGCCCGAGGGCATACAACAAAAGGCTTATCAAAGCCGACATTGTCCCTTTTGATTTTCTTGGATTTATCCTAATTTCTGCTGTTTTACGAGATGCTTTCCGAGAATTTCACGATTTTCACGATTTTCCTCATCACCCAAGGGCGTACAGTGAAGCAGCTTTCTCAATTCCTACATTTGTCCCTCAGATTAACTTTTTCCTTTTATTTCACTTCTTACATTGATTTGACATGTTTTCAATCATCTTCATGCACTAGCATATAGAATAAACAAGCATACATTTAGCAGACCATTGACAGTAGGAAACCTAGAAAGACCGAGTTTTCTCGAGCGCATGGGGGTGCCTAACCCCTTCCCCATGCGTAACTAGAATCATTACCCTTTCTTAGGCCCGCATTCAATTGTGCATTGTCCATTAGGCATGGATCACACATACATTCTACATCTTATTTGCTTCCCAGTTTTTGGTTTTCCTCGTCTTTCCATTAAAAGACTAGGTGGCAACTCCTTTCCTTATCCTTTTTGTCTTCCCTTTGGTGTTTTTGGGTCTAGTCTCTTCCTCCGGATTCACCATTTTTGCCGTGACCGTATCGGATCTCCTCGTGTGTTTCCGCACACTGAGTTGTAGGAGTGTTGTGCCAGGGTTCCATTGGCATGGTCACAAGAACTGGCAACTCCGCTGGGGATAACCAGATTCTAGCTTTCATTCTGGTCTCCCTACTTGTCTTTGGTCTGTTTACATTATGCTTGCTTGTTTGTTCTGTTACTTGTATATATTTGACTGAACATGCCTTTTTTAGCTATCTTTACACTATTGCTATGCCACCGCACATGGACATGATCTAATTCATGCTTTGTTTGTCGATACTTGCTTTTATTCACCTACTTGAGCACTACACCAGCACATGCCATGTTTACGCCTTTTGTCTGACTTGTTTGGATGCCATAATTGTGTGTTTTTCCCCTTCTTTTTAAACTTTCCGTGATTAGGAGAGTAGAGACTTGTTTGCCTCCCTATCTGGTTAAAGTAAAACACTCAAATTCAGACGAACAATTAAATAAGCCGTAACTAGAGACAAATGCTCACAAATCCCTCTAGTTAAAACACACAAACTTAGTTGAACAATTAATAAGGACTAACTAGAGATGAATGCTCACAATCGCCTCTGGTTTAATAAAATGCAAGTAAAAGACACCAAAGCATATCGCATGATTGATCATGTAGGGCATGCATCTTCTCCTCTCGGTCTACCCATAGTTTGCGAAGGACGATCCTAGCAGCCCGTTCTATAGCTTTGGCGTAGGATGTGTTGCTAGTTTGTCCCCCTTGTCGTGCCGGTGCTAGTAGAGGGTACAATTCCATGCTACTGCAGGAGACGAGGCCACTAACGCACCACTCGTTCATTGCCTGTGCTTTGGCCAGGATTTAGAGCAAGGACCTTACTTTCTGACCAGAGTCGAAAAACCCAAACCCATGAGTGCGTCCCATATGGTTCGCACCATGTGGGACATGCATGGTGTGAGAGAGCATGTTAGTAGCATTCATGTGCATGTGTGCCATTCATGTCACCCTAACAAACAATTGCATAGCTTACTTATTTTCTTGTGTTGTCCTGTCTTCACTTCTTTTTTTTCACACTCTCTCTCATTTCTACTGATGCTTTAGGTTCTTTTCCTTTTGCCAGGATTTGAGTTCTTTGCGAGTTCCTAGGTCTGAGCCTGGGAGTTCCTTTCCGTGATGTCATTCTTGAGGTATTGTTCTCGACTGTCTCTTCCTGAGCTATTCGTCGATTCCGATGATAGCTCCTCGTAGGTGTCGTCCTTTTATTTATAATCGCAGCCCTATCCTCACTAGTTTGCGGTCCATCATGGCCCAACGAGCTTCAGAGTTCTTTGCATCAGCTGCTTTGGAGGGGATTCCTGTTTCTGCCCCTCCTTCTTTTGCCCTGTCATCACTTGTTCCTTCATCTCTCAATGGTGGCTTCTTCCCGACACCTGGAGCTCCTCGCCCTCTGATTTCAAGACACTAACAGACCTTCACTGGTCTGGAGCCCGCCACGGAGCTAGTCACTGTAATAACTTCCAGGGTATCTAATCTGACAATGCCCTGTCCTACTGTTGACCCTCATTCACTTGATGCTCAGTTCGCTACGATTGTCTCTTCGATAGGGATCCAGCCTGCATCCTCCTTGAACTTCCAGCCTCCTCTGACATCCCTGTCGCTTGATGTTCCGACCCTCGGTATTGCTACCGATGGTTCTGCCACCGTACAGTCTCAGTAGCTTCTAGCCCTGGCTTAGAGGATGCAGAGCATGGCTTTCTCTTTGGATCCCACTTTGACTGCGCCTGTCTGTCCTGTTCCTAAGGATCTTATTCTGCCTTCTCAGGCCATTCATGCAGCACAAGTCACTCTACCACTGCAGCTGTCGCCACAGCTTCCTACTGTTTCGACGACAGGCTTAGCCACTCTACCTGTAGCATCATATCCACAGCATGCACAGCATCATCCTCTGGCAACTGGTGGTCAGCCTCTTGGGTTGGCGGGAGTACATCGGCCTACGAACCCGACCATATCGGTTCAGCAGCTGTTGCTCCCACACACAACTACATGCACCGCACAGCACAACATTTCAGTACCTTGACATTAGGTTCAAGCCTCAGCATACACTCCACCACTGGCACACATGCACGGGTATGCTGGTCATAACGCCACAGCACTAGGTGGCGAGATGATAGATCTGGAGGAGCACATGGGTGCTTTAGATGCACTGTACGCGGGACCCGCCCCGGTTGCACACTCGATGTCAGCAGCAACGCCTAATGCACTTTGTGCCAGGATGAACGACTCGGAGAAGGCTCTTCGACAAGTACAGGGCGGGGACCGCCAGTCTTTCTCATTTTGGGACCTATGCTACTTTCCAGAGGCGATACGTCCCCCGAACTTCCATATCCTGGAATTCGAGAAATATAACGAGAAAGGCTGCCCTATTTCGCATCTTCAGGTGTACTATGGGGATCTCGCTCAGCTCTAGGCTGACGAGCGACTTCTTATTCGCCTTTTCCAGAAAAGTGTCACTGGTCCGGCTTGGAAGTGGTTCACATCGCTGGATATGGCCACCATTAGAACATGGAACGATCTGAGTCAAGCATTCCTGGTGCAGTACTCCTTTATTCTTGACATGGTCCTAAAGCGCGAGGACCTAGTCGCAACATAGTAGAAGCCCCACGAGCCATTCGGGAAGTATGTCGGGCGTTGGCGAGCCCTCGCTTCACAAGTACGCGATAGACCCTCTAACGAGGAGTCTATTGAAATCATTATTCGAGGAGCGTAACTAGCCATTGGGGCCCTGTTGAGCATTCAGCCCATCTCCACTTTCACGACCCTGATTAAAGCTAGAACCCACGTAGAAGGTTCACTCAATAGTGGAAGTTTCCCTGCTCTTGCATCATTCGCCAAGTAGACGATGGCTACCGGCAGATCTAGTAACAATAACAATGGCAACAATGGATCTAACACTGGATTCGATCGGAAGAAGGAGTCCGCTAGGAATGTTGTAGCTTATGTAGGAGCTCCTGCTACACCAGCGAATGTGGTGAACCCACCAGCTCGAAATCAGGTCTTTTATTCACCCACACCTAGGGCTCCACGCACATCACAAATCACAACCACTATTGAACTGGTCTACCTGCCAGCATCAGCAAGGCAAGGACGCTACTCAGGACCCAAGCGACCTCCTCACTCTGAGAGGGACTGCACTCCTATGGTTGAGCCTTTGAGTGTCATTTTGCCTAAGGTAGTGTCACTACTGAGGCTTCCGGAAATCCGCCCGCCACCAAACCCACTTCTGTCATGGTACAAGGCAGATTTATTCTACAATTTCCATAGAACCGTCGGGCATTCTACGGACAACTGCTACACACTCCGGAATGCTATTCAGGACTTGATTGACCAAAAGGTCATCACCATTAACACTTAGGAGGCAGAGCTTAGGCCCGCTGCACGGGCACCACACACAACTACATCCACATCAAGCAATATAGTCAGCCAACCTTTGCCTGAGCATGCACCAGGAACTTTGGGAGTGCATTCCCTTTCTTTTGGTGAGGTTGAACCGTTTGATCCTTCTCACATCATCCATGATGTTTCTGAATCCCCTTTTTATCAGCTGAGTCAGTCTTTCCTTGATACTGTTAATTCTGCTGTTAACATGATTCAGTTGACTGCTCGACCGAGGCGCGTGGTTGCCCGACCCACCATGCAATCCACCCCACCAGTGATCAGCCTGTTAGCCAGACCGAGGCATAACCCGGCCCACAAGTACCAGAACCCACTCTGCCAGCGTCAACCCCTATAGAGTTAAGTGCCCGTGCTCCTGTGGTCATCAACCTAACACAGGACACCCACCGCATGCCCTACAGTTACACCGTCGAAATGTGTATAGAGGTAATGCGGTCGGGAAGGGTGTACAAGGCCCTAGCCCCAGCAAACAAGACTAGCCAGTCTGTGGTCCCATCTACCCAAACTAGAACCCCCACTCTTGGTCCAATCACTGAGGAGACTACCACCAGAGCTAACCCTACCACTTGAACCGATGCACCAGTAGCCGACATTACTTCCCAGTTGAAGAAAATTAAGGCAGATATTTCCATCTGGGACCTTATCCACACCTCGGCTGAACATAGAGAAGCATTTCTCTGAGTCTTCCAGGCCATCCATGTTTCCTCAACAATACAAGCCTCAACCTTAGAAAACATGGTGGGAATGATAGCTACGGCTGAGGTCATTTCCTTCTCCAGTTCTGAGCTTCCTCCGACAGCGACAAATCACAATCAGCCCCTTTTCATTGCGGTGCAATACCAAAATTTCCACATTCCTCTTACACTGGTTGATAATGGTGCCGGTTTGAACGTCTACCCCTAGTGCACTACAAGTCAAGTGGGCTTCAAATCGAAGGACATTACTCTGGCTGTAAAAGGAATGACGACCTTCAATAACACGCCCCATGATGCATTAGGGATTCTGACCATTCCCTTAATCATTGGCCTTGCCTGTTTCAAGGTTGAGTTTTATGTTGTTGACCTCGAACCATCCTTCAATCTTCTGCTTGGGCACCCTTGGCTCCACAAGCATCAGGTCATCCCCTCAACCCTCCATCGCATGATCAAATTCCACTGGAACAATGACATCGTCGTTGTAATGGCAGAAAACTTCGAAAAGGAGAAGGTTGAGGCGGTCTCTTCAGTCTCACCCCTTATTGTCCGCTTTGATTCTAGACCCTCTGATGTACTTTACCGTGTCGACCATTTTGAACTGGTCAATTTTATTCCTATTCTCGAGCGTGCTAGTCATTTGGCTGCTTTTGGCAACCCCTTTTTGATGGTCAAGAATTTATGTTAGAGATGGGGGTACGAGAAAGGAGCACCTCTTGGGTGGAATGGCCAAGGAATCGCATAACCAATCGATGCGGAGAGAAGACGCAAGTTTGAGGGATTGGGATACAAGCGCAAGCCACAAGACAGATGCGCAAGGCGTCGTAAGTTCTGAAAGCTCGTCATTCCTCGAGATTTAAACAATTTTGTCAGTGCGGGATTGCTGGATCCCAATCCGAATTTTATGCTTGCAGAATCCGAGTCCAAGGAGCAAATCGGTGAACCAAAATGGGTGTGCATAGAGGACTACTACTCGGAAGGGGAAGTCAGGGATTCAGCATCATTCAAGTCCCCGGAGAGAGCCATGCTAACATTGCCGCTTCCAGAGTCAGTAAAAGGTCTGTCTACTAATCTGGTTGCAGTTTGGGATGCAGCAAGGGCAGAATCAGCAGTAACAGCTTCAGAACAACAGCCAATTTTGAGGGGATTACAGCAAGGGCAGCCAAAATCAGAACCTGAGGTGCAGAAGACCACCGACGCTTACTAAGTGGATTCCCCTTCCGTCGAAAAGGAGGGAGATGCTGTGGTGGCTCAAGTAGATAACATGCTCGGTGACTTAGAGGTTCTATTTCAGGAGGAGTTATTAGTGTTGGCTGAAGATGTGTAGGTTGAAATCAGGCGTAGGAAAGGGAAAGCAGCAATGACAGAGGACAAGGGAGAATCAGCAGCAACACTAGGTCAGTCCGTAGTCATGACCCTGGAAGAGAACAAATCATCAGACGCTAAACCAGAGGAGTTTATCTCCTATCAGCCGGGAGGCAGGTCTAGGTGGCATTATCAGACTTGGCCCTACTTGAGTAGTGGGGTCCAAAAAAAAAAAAAAAAGAAGATCCTAAGTGTGACTGTGTCCGTGACCGAGCCCGACCCGAAGGGATGGGTGGTAGGGGAGGAGACGACAGCCATGCCGATGACGGCGAAGGCGCAAGGATAAAAGAAAAAAGAAAAGGGAGTCGCCACCTAGTCTTTTAAGGGAAAGACGAGGAAAACCACAAAAGGATGAATGCATGGGATGCAAATGGGAAGGCTGGATGTCTGCTAACCAGAGGATGGGTAA
>JAMKQA010005392.1:0-17647 GCA_024699735.1 Posidonia australis
CTCTCAGAGTAAAAACCGCGTTGGATTGGGGGGTCCAATGTATGAAGGATGCAGACAAAGACTGGAGAGAGGAGCCATACAGATTGAGAGTATCATTTTTGGTTTTTGGAGACGGAAACTTAAGAATGAACTTGCCTAGGGAGGAGTCCTTGACTTCCACCCTAGCGGTAGGGGGCCAGTTGGTGGCAATATGATGATCGAAAAGCTCTTTGGTCAGGTGGGTGGAGTGTGTAGAGACAAGGGCACAGCAGGAGAGGGAGAGTAGGAGATCGCAAGTAGCTTTAGAGGGAGGGATGATGGTGGGGTTATGTGGGGAGAGACCTGTCATGGTGGGATCCAGGGGAGAAGAAGAGTCTTGAGCCTGAAAAAAATTGCAAATCGCCACAGAATAAGAAGGAGAAAGGCATTTAAAACAAAGTCCAGAATATCTGTAGGTGTTACGAGTATGACCTCGAAGTCCGTAACTAAAGCAACGGCCAGAGGCACGATAGTAAGATACCAGAGGCGATCTGGCCCTCCTACGATTCACGACTGTCTACCCTTCCGTAACGAAGTCTTCCAGAAAGTGTGCGACGTCGCTCCGAAAGCTTGCAGATGAAATAGTGGTTGGGATAGGAGAAGCTAGAGCAGCGAAGCGCGAACCAAGAGGAGGAGAAGGAGTAGGTGAATCGGGTTTGTCAAGGCATATCTCGCTGTCAAGAATGCATGCCAGAGGCAACCCCAAGCCATTATTACAATGGCAGGAAAAAAGGAGGAGAAAGTTGAGGGTCTGCACACGTTACCGCTTGGCTATAAATGCTGGACGGGACAGGGCGGCGATTCGAATCGGCGCTGTCAGAAAACTCCCTAAAGGCATTAATGTGATGGTACTGACCCTCTTGAGCGCAAGATACGGGGTTACGACTAAAGCATACCGAATCGACCTCGTTATTATCTCTAAGGTGCATATTAATGAGCTCTTTAGTAATGCACGACTGAAGAGAAGAGTTAGATAAGTTCTGAGCCTGTGCGTAATTAGGGGGGATATTAATGTAATCCAGCTGGTGGAACGGTAATTGAAAAAGAGAAAAATCCCATACAAAGCTCAAGACAGACTTTGTGGAGATAGTGGAATTGTCAGAGTCTCGAGAAGACTGCTGACCTATCGTCTCCCTCGAGGGGGCGAAGGGAAGGATTGTCCAGTGGTCACCCACAGGAGGGAAACCACCGACCGACGATGTGGGATTAATCGTTGGGTCAGAAGGAGAGGAAAAATTCTCTAGGAAAGGACAAGGGCCTGCCGACGAGAGACCATCAGACAGCGTAGTGGGAGGCAAGGGCTGATCCATAATGACCTTCCGAGGAACAAGTTCACCGGAGTGTCGAGTTGGGGTCAGAGCCTCAGTCGAAGGTACGACGGCGAGACGACCGGGAGTTGAGGCCTCATAAAATGAGATGGAGAAAGGGAGATTTCTTCGATTTATGAAAAGAAAAACCAGATCTGAATGCAGATGGCAATGATCCAAACAATTTAACCAGTTAAAAGATATCTCTTTGATATGCATAAAATAATCCACAGTCATAGCAATATTATGCACAGAGGGAATGTGAGACAAAGAGTTGTCGTAAAATAGAGCCATCAGAGAACTGAGTTCAAATAAAAAAATGCGAGGATCGCCTCAGTAAGGGCAGAGCCCAATGAAGAGGCCGAGAACTAGAGCTTGGCTTCTGAAAAAGGGGATAATCAGCCGTGGAGGCGTTTTTTACCCCAATAGGAGGAGGGAGGGAAGAGGGGTTCTTCCTAGATCGACTTACCAGTGAGGGAGAAGGTGCGGGCAGGGGGGCTGGGCCTCGCTGATCGACGAAGCTTTTTACGGATCAGAGCGACAGGAGGTTCATCCTCCTCCAAAAGCCGCGCCTTGAAGGCAGACCAGTCGAAGGAAGTGGCGTGACGGAGAAGAGCACGGGAGCGACGACTAGGGTTTTTCATATTTTAATTCTCTAATAATTGTGAAAATGCAGAAAGCATGATTATATTCTAATCTAAGAGTCAAACAAGCCTCAAGCCACAAAAACTACACAAAAACAATCAACAGCTACAAAAAAACTTAAAAAACAAAGTTCATGGATTTGGAAATATATAATCTTAAACTCTACCGATGAAAATAGATGTAATTGTATTTATTGTAGTATAGGATATACTTGTCCTAGGATAGGGGTATAGGTCATATTGTTAGGTATTTACAAAAATGTATAGTTGTACATAATAAAGATGATAACACAGATTTAAGACAATCTAAATTACACATATATTCTAGTGGATTAGTAAATTGGAAATATAATGTAGAAAAAGCAAAAGAGGTAATAACAAAATTCATAGTACAAAATGAACATTTATTTTCTTTTTTGAAAATAAAAAATTGAATATTATGTACAAAATTATTTAAATCCACAATTTAAAGGTTATTCTAGAACACTATTAAAAATATAATTTATAAAACATTTAAAAAAAATAAACAAGATTTAATGGGGGAATGTTTTAGTTTATTATATAAAATATCATTGACTTGTGATTCTTAAACTAATCCTAATAATTTTCCATACTTATGTTTAACTACACATTGGATAGATATAGAATGAAATTTAAAAAAAAAATGCTTTTAAAGTATTTGATCATCCACATATTGGTAAAGCCATAGCAAATATGGTAAAAGATATTGCTAAAAAATTTAACATATATTATAAAATTAATACAATATCTTTTGATAATGCTTCTAATAATAATGTTGAAATAGAAATATTAAAAAGAAATATAAGACTAGTATTAAATGATGATTTATTTCATTCTAGGTGTTATCGTTACATTTTAAATTTAATTGTATAAGAATATATAGATTGCATTAAGCCATATATAGAAAATATGAGATTAACTATCTTATTTATTCAAACATCAACTAAAAGATATCAAGAATTTAAACATCTATGTATAGAAAATGGTTTAAAACTTAAAAAATTTTAGTTATATGTTCAACATAGATGGAATTTAACATATGATATATTAAGTTCAAGTTTATATTATAGTAATATAATTACAACATATTATAATGCAAAATCTAATTATTTGTTAAATGATGAAGATTGGCATAATTCTAACAAAATTCATTATTTTTTAGAACCATTTTATAATGCAACTAAACAATTATTAGGTTAATATTATCCTAATAGTTTTCTAGTTTTACTTAATTTATTTAATATTACAAACATTTTTTAACAATTTAGAGATATCCCAGCTTTTGTAAATATTATTCAATTAATGGAAGATAAATATAATAGTTATTGAGATGAATCTCTAATGTAAGTATGTTTAGTATTAGTCATGGATCCTAGGTATAGATTACTTAATTGTATGGTACTTATAGATGATATTTTTAATAACATGAATAAAAATAAAAGAATAGATGAATTTAATAGTAAAATTAAGAAAACTTTGTATAAATTATTTAAGGAATATGTTGGAAATTATGGTGAAGATAGTTTTAGTGCTCAGACATTTAGTTTTGTAGGAACATAAACTAATAATAGTAGTACTAGTTAATTTGAGAGTAGATTAAATGAGAAAAAAGGAAAATACGTAAAATCAACCACTAATACTGAATTAAAAAATTATTTAGAATGTGAGTTTGCTTTTAGTGAACATGAAATTGATAACCTAGATATATTAAAGTGGTGGTCTAGTACTGCAATTAGGTTTCTTTAGTTTCTAAAATAGCTAAAGATTTACTAGCAATTCCAACTTCCACTATGACACTAGAGTTTTCATTTTCTACAGGTAGAAGAGTTTTAAGTGATAAAAGATGTAAATTATCAGAAAAGTCTGCAGAAGCCTCTATGTGTTTGAAAGACCGGTACAATGCAGTTGATCATCTTCAGGAGGTTAAATTTAAAAGAAGAATCAGAAAATGAGGAGACTACGTCAATTTCAACTAGAATGGGTTCTACTTATGATTAATTGAAAATAGATAAATTTTTTGTAAAATTTTTAATTTATATTGATGTAAAGCAATAAAAGGTAAAAATGTAAAATTTTGAATTTCTTTTGTATTTTTCAATTTTTTTATGTATATATCAAATATCTAAATATTTAATATAAATACTTTTTTTTGAACTTTTTAAAATAGATGAGCCTCGGCCAATTGGCCCTCGGCCGAGCTTAATGATGAGCCATGGAATGTGTCAAACCGGAGGTTTATAAAATCAGGCCCGACTTGTATAAGTAGACTGCTCGATCCGGCCGATCCAAACCGGTCCAGGCCATGTATTTCTTAGACTAGGCTAGTTTAGTCTGACCCATTTTATAAGTCTACTCAAACTTCACAAGCTGTCATCAGTTAAATGCTCCTCAACGTGCGGTCATAAACAAAACAAAAAAAAAAAAAAAACACCATCCCATGGGAGTACTCCCTGGTGCAACTAATCTGGAAAGCAGCTTTCATGTTTATTTATAAGAAAACAGCAATAATAAAATATGATTTGCATCTTCTCTAAAGAGGTTTAACCTACTCAAACCGGTGTCTACGATTAACTACTGTTTAGAAAAGAAAACGTATAAACTTCTACCTTTTTATTCTTGTGAACGCCAAATATGATAGAACCGCAGCGGTGTCACATGGGTAACTCTTTCCTTGGAGACAGAGACAGCAAGTTATGGCTAAATAGAAGAGAACAACAGCTACTGTTTATTGAAAGCGGCAAAGTGAACCAAAGTCTAGCTGAAGTGGTCATCCTTGCATTATGTCCTCTCTTTCTTAGTTGGCCTTCGGTACCGTGACAAGAATGCCTGTTTACCTAACTTTTCACGTTACATACGACACTGAGCCCTCATTAGTTCCATCCTTACAAGTCACCGTAAAGATAGCTATGGATTGAAATGTAGAGTTTAGGACCATTCAAACAATGGTGTCCCCAAGATTAGTTACATCCTTACATATCATCGGAAAGATAGCTATAGATAGAAACAAATGTTATATTTGGTACGTTAGAATAGACATCGAAATAGACTAACGTAGCATTTGATATACTGGAATAGAGATTGAATTGGATTGGAATGGATTGAGAGAATACTATTTCGATATTTGATACAAAAAAAATCTAAAAAAAAACTTTGAAATAAGTATGAAAATGAAATTCCCTTGAGAATCAAATTCCTATTGAACATGGGAATTTCATTCATTCTTAAGAGGTAAGGAATTTGATTCCCATTCCATTAAGAATCATCCTAAAACGTCGTGTGACTTCATCTACACTCCTTTCCTTATCTGCTGACCTTGTCCAGTTGTCCTTGACTCTCTTTCCTCGACACCTCCTCCTTGACTCTCCTCCATGCTCCCTTCTCGATGTTTGTCGGTCTCTTCCTCATCTGTGGCCCTCTCTCCTCCTCCGTGGCCCTCTCTCTTACTTGGCAGCCATTCCTCCTCTTCTGTTGTTCCTTCCCGACGTCTGTTGGTCTCTTCCTTTTCTGCAACCCTCCCTCCTCCTTTGTGGCATTTTCTTAACATCTGTTAGCCTCCTCCTTCTCCGTGGCCCTTGCTTTACCTTTACTTAGACCTGTCAATTTCTGATACGACACGATAATACGACACAAACACGACACGATATAACCGTATTTGGGTTTACCCTTATCATGTCTCATGTACTTATCGTGTCTATCCGGTAGACACGATTATTAAACAGGTTGTTTTCGTGTCTAAGGTAGAAAACCTGATAAGTACACGTTACCTAATCATGTATATAAATTATAACTTTCATTATTTTGAATAGTGGATGTTTATGATATGTTGTAGACTTATGATATTAACATATGGAACAATGGAACTTGTGAAATATTATTGAATGATTGGTTTCATGATTTATTGATTTATCTTTGATTTTTCTACGTATACAAAACGTGAAAATGTTAAATATATACAATACGTGTAATCTTGTGTTAAACGTGTAACTGTGCAATAAACGTGTACTCGTGTCAATCAAATCGTTATCGTGTCAAAACGACACGATTCACTTAAACGTGTACTTAACGGGTCATGTCGTGTATACACGCTAACAGACAATTCGTGTTTGGGTTTAGTATTAGGTACACGATAATTAAATGGGTCGTGTTTGGGTTTAACATATATGTATAGTATACGCGTTTATACACGACACGATAGGTACACGATACGATCCATTTAACAGGTCTACCTCTACTGCTCATTCCTAATGTTTGATAGCCTTCTCCTCTACGGTCATTCCTCTTTCTCCGCGGCCATCCCTTCTCCTTCGTGGCGTGTTCTTGACGTCTGTCACCCTCCTCCTCCTCTGAGGCCCTCTCTCCTCCTCTACGACCTTCTCTTCTCTGTAATCATCCATTTTCTATATATTTTTTGTTTTTTTGTTTTCTTTTCCTATTTTTTTCGGTGTATGTATTTTTTTTACAAAGAATATTGATATTTTTTTATTGTCTTCTTTTTCTACAAAGAATTTTTATTCTACCAAGAATATATTGTTAATGCTAATTTAGAAAGGATTATCTATATTAATGCTAATTTAAAAAAGATTATATGTATTAATGCTTTCCCAAATTGACAGAATATTTTTTGTTAATATGTAGTTGTTAATCTTCCAAATTTTATATTTTCATTGCGATTTTGTTCTCATATATTAAACATTAGAAAGGAATTGTCTGTTAATTCTGTTCTGCAATTTTATTACATACCAAACACAGGAATGGAATAAACTTATTCCATTCCATTCCAAATTTCATTCCAAAGTTCATTACATTCCCATCTATTTTCATTTCAATGTACCAAACGTAGCATAAAGTGGAATGAAAAAAGTGAATTGAAATGAAATTCCAATGTTTGGTACAAAAATTGCTTTCAAATAGTCCTTTTCTTTGGAATCAAGTTTTTAGTGAACATAAGAATTTCATTTCTTCCCAAGAGGTAAATAATTTGATTCTTATTCTATTATAATCAACAAAAATAAAAAACCCAACCCCCTTCGGAATCAAGTTTTCATTGAATATGAGAATTTGATTCCTTTCTAGGAGGTAAGTGATTTAATTCTCATTCTATTATAATTAATAAAAATAAAAAACCTGACCCCCTCCCCCACCCCCAACCTCGTTGCTATCGTAAGTTCGAGTAGCACCCGATGTCGCTCCTTTGAGCAGCATCCACACCCGTTGTACCATAAATAACTCTGTCACTTTGGAATTGACAGCTTCGTCACGATTGTCGTCCTGTCCTTCTGAGCAGCCACACAGACAGCTCCGTCACGACCATCTGTCCTGACCTTCAATCGACGTCATCACGTCCATTGTCTCGTCCTTCAGGATTGGTCGTACCACCCTGCATCCACGTCGCTTCCCTGAACCAACTCTGTCGGGTGTAAGAACACATTCTCAATGCAAATCATTCGGGAGGGGGGGCAACGGTTTAATTACCTAGGACTCGAAGATAGAGTTGATTCGAAGCAGAACGAAGTGTACTCTAGAGAAGATCATTGTTGTTGGCCTCGCCATTTCCCAAGGGGACCAGAGATTTGGATTACCTGTAGCTTCTAAACAAAGAATAAGACTGAAGGAGGAGGAGGAGGAAGAGGTAAGGAAACGAAAGAGAATTCATGTGGATTCTGCACTCATTCCATTTCGTTACTCTGTACTTTGATTGCATACAAAACAGAGGAATGAAATAATTTTATTTCATTACAATCCAAATTCTATTCTAAAATTTATTCCATTCCTCTGTTGCTGGCCTCGTCATTTGTATTTTCATTCCAAAGTACCACATGCGACGTATTCAGGACCATCGAAACCATCGGAACATGGGTGTCCCAAAGATTGGTCGTTAAGAAGTTTACATCTCTTCTTTGAGCCACTCCTTTCTTAGTGCAGTAGATCTGAATCTCAGAGGACCACAGATGGTGGTGGCATCCTTGGCTGTGATGCACGGACTCCAAAAGTCTAGTGTTCAGACAGATTAGGAAAGACGTGACGAAAAGGGAATTCAAGATGGTAACATTTGCACGAGAGAACTTTATGAATGGCCTCTCGGCTCTCGCCCTTTACACATTACATTCACGAGAACAAGCTTGTTTTGATGTAAAAATCAACCACCATATGATCAAACCAACAACATAAAGCAAAGCAATGTGAATGTCGGCATATTGAAGGAAACATTTCCGTGGTTCTTGTGGGTTTATACATGTATCCCATCCTAGTTTAACCTCTTGAATCTTATCTCATGCTACCTCAACTTGGAGAGCCTGGTAGGTTTTTTTTGGATGAGAGAGAGTGCTTGGTAGTTGCTGCATTGATACATTGAAGACTTGCAACATGACATGGTATAAAGATTAATTACGAACTGGTTAATGAATTCTTAGTGAGTCTAGACTCAGTAAAATGGGTTTTTTAGTGCAATCGTAGTCGAACTCTGCAGCCACCATGGGCCATAGCTATGGAAGATCTAAATTCGAAGTTCCAACAATTCCAATTATTATTATTTTGCTAAAAAGCGCCCATTTTGCACAAGATTGTCCATAGAGTTCAAATCCTCCAACTTCGTGTACAATCATGGTAGCTTCAATAGAAGATGGATTTCACATGAAGTTTACAAGAACGCGAATTTTTTTACCCCCAACTTCTCTCGAAGGGAAATATTTTGTATACAGGAACTCTTAGGTAGCATTTGGTACATAGGAATGGGGACTAGAATGAAATAAAAAAATAAATCAGAATGGAATTTCCATGTTTAGTACAAAAATAACTTTAGAATAGTTATTTCCTTGGAGATCAAATTTTCATTAAATATGAAAATTTCATTCTTTCTCAGAAAGCAAAGAATTTGATTCTTATTCCAATAAAATCAACAAAAATAAAAAAAACCGGATGGCCATCCCCCCAAAGCCTGTCTCAATAGTCGTTCCTCATTCACGCAGCACCTGTCGCCATTGCTTCTTCTTCCTTCCTCGGTGTTGCTGTTACTCTCTACGAGTTTGAGCATCACCTGTTGTTGCTCCTCCGAGCACCAACCACCACTGCTACTTCTTCTTCTTCTTCCTTTCTAGGTATTGTTGTTGCTCTTTACAACAAGTTCGAGTAGCACCTATTGTTGCTCCTCCTCCAATTGCTCTCTACAAGTCCATTACAAAATCCAAATCAACAAAATCCAAATCTTAACCTCTACCTTCACCACCACTGCAACCAACCTACCTATCTCAACCATAGCCAAGCCCAAAACCTAAGTCCCAAAATCTTTCCTCCCTCCCAACCCTCCTCCCCCTCTCCCCCAATCACTTCTCCTTGTGAGTCATTGAGATCATGTTCACCTCTAGTTGGTTCACACCTGCGATTCCATCACCCGCCTTCTTTGGCGAGATCGAGAGGCTGTTTAAGATCCACAATCCACCATGGATGGTATCTTGCTTCGAAGAATACTACAACCAAGTCTGCCTCCATGTTGAACCTGGTTCCTCTCAACAGGAACAAGATGATGCGGTTCCGGTCAACTCCTGTGAGCTTCGATTTGAGGATCTCTGGAGAACCCACTTGCCACACTAGGGTGATGATACCATAAAAAAACCATGTTTGTGATGATTTTTACCTTTTGCATGGATACCATTTAAATGTATGATATTACTTTCATATTGTTTTGAAATAAAAAATTCTCTATAGACTTTATTATTATTATTATGGTTGCATGAGTCACGATATGATGGTTTAATTTAATTTGCAAGATAAATGAAGAAATACTTCACTAGGAGGTGAATAATATATGACTTGTATGATGGTATTAAAAAATACAAGTTCGGTATTTTTGTAGTTTATTACATTTTTTATCGAAATACAAACACATGAAAGTTTGGTATTTTTTGTTTGTGAGAAGAAGATGAGATGAGGTAAAGTTTGGTAAAGAAACGAACAAAGATTCATGAGAATTTTGCTCCAATGGTGAACTCTTTTTATGGTTCTTTGGATTGGGAGAAGAAGGGAGAGGTCGTAGTGAAGAATTGTGTGAAGACAGTCCTAGTGAAGAATAGGTGGTGTTGGGGAATAGTGACAATAATTTGTTCATTTGTATGAATAAACATGAATTTATTATTTTTTTAGGTTGACAGGATATTATTGTTAATATCTAAATGTTAGTACATAGATTTGATATTTTCATTCCAATTCTATTCTTATGCATTAAACAATGGAAAGGAATTCTCTGCCAATCTACTTTGTATTTTGATTACATGTTAAGCACAGGAATGGAATAAAACTATTTCATTCTAGAGTTTATTCCATTTCTATTTATTTTCATTTAGTGTACCAAACGTAGCATTATATGAATTCTTACATAAATCAATCTCAATCGTTGGTTGATACCTTATGAAGTAAAGATGATACTAAAAGATATTGTTGATCCCACCAACCATGTGCATTTGCGTATTCATACAAGAATTCATATACATAAATCGGAGTTGTTTCTTGGAAATCCATATCAACCTATCATCTACATGTGTTTACATGCTGCACCTTAAGTAACAAAATATTGTCGTGATCTCCAACAAGGCTTCACTCTTTTGACAGGAATTAAGGTCTTACTTTTCTATAGTTAACACTTTCATCTTATTTATAGTGAACAATGGAAAGAAAATAATTTTCTGAGAAAATAAATGGATTAATAACAATACTTTGAAATACATTTTACCTAACTTATATTCCCTTTCTAGAAATAAGAAGTGTATCATTGAGAAGATGTTTTTTTACATTTTGTGACAAGCAATTAAACTTTTTCAATTTTAATAGTATTGGTTCACTTAATTCTCTATGGTCTTCATTTCAATTGCAACAATTTAAAGCTATTATGGATTCTCTCTGTCTCTCTGGTGGAGAAGATAACATGGAATGGATTTTAACTTCCAATAAAAAATTCTCTGTTAAGAGTTGCTATGATTTTTTAAATTATTGTAGATTAAAGTCTAAGTTTAAAAATAATACATGGAACTTTATAGCACTATTGAAAATTAAAGTCTTTGCTTGGTTTGTCAATTACGATAAATTTCTTTCTAGAGCCAATTTACTTAGAAAATGATGGATTGGTCCAATATATTGTGAGTTATATGGATATGTTTGGAAACTACCACTCATATTTTTTTGCATTGCTCAATATCTTTAGCTCTCTAGAATTTTTTTCCTAAATAATACAAATTGGTTGATTAATATTCAGATCTTTGATATTTTTTCTTTGTTTAACTTGGTTAAGATTAATATGACTTTGAAAGGTTGGAACATTCTCGTTCTTGCAACCCTTTGGAGTCTGTGGCTTAATAGAAATGTTGTAATTTTCAGACAACAAGGTAGAAACCTTTCCTCACTTTTCTATCAAATACTGCATCTTACATCTTGTTGAGCAGGTAACCTTCTCACAAGACAAGGATCGACAGCTTCATCTATTTCTCAAGCTATCCAACAGATACAGCATGATTGGGACTAATCCTAGGTAGCACAGGTCATTACACCAATTGACCCTTCCATTGGTTTCAATGCTACAATAATTGAAGATCCTAACAAGACAAATGATCTTGCCTTGGACTCGAATGTGCCTCTTGCAAATGTATTTGCTGATTAAGGTTGTTTAGGCTGGCTGTTTTTTTTGACTAGCTTGGTCACTTTCTCCTTGTCTTGATTTTGTTCTTTATTTTGGTATTGTCAATAACAGGATAGTCCTTCAATACTTTTATCCCCTTGGTCTATTATGATGTATTTTCTTATTCTTCCCTTTATATTAGGGTCGGGAAATTCTGAATACTTGTAACTGAAAACATTGTCATTTTTGATTACTTGATAGTAATACCCATATAGCTAAGTATTTTTCTAATGTATTAATTTACTGATTGCAAAAAAAAAGAAGAACAAGAGAGATTCCAAAACCGTGCTAGGCGTAAAACTTTTATGCCAATATTGTTGATCTCACTTGGATTGACAGATAAGATACATTCTATTCCCTATGAACAGTTCCATCTGAAAATAAAAGATCATATTGGCTTACCAAATTGGAGTAAGTGCAATAATTAGGATGATTAAAGACAATAACAACCTATGTATGTATAAGAACAAAGGGAATTAAGACACGAAAAAAACACGTGGTGGAGGCAGTCCATCTGTCCATGGATGATAACCCTAATCTGTGGAACATTAATATACATCCCCACGGGTTAATGTTTGAATCCCACTCAATTATTCTGAAACTATGCTGGACAAAGTAACGTGTAATTGGGTCCCTCCATGCCAGCTAGGTTAGTGTCTTACAGTCTTTCAGGTCCTTCGCAGAACCTTTTAGTTATGATTGTTTCCCTTGGAATTAACCATGTTTATTAAGAAAAAGAAAAGGTTTGTGTACATTAATTCTTACATCAAATCATACATAATCCGTTTCAATTATTGGATGATACCTGAAAAAGAACAAATGATACAACAGGTCTCACAAATGATATAAAAAGACCTTGATATAAGAATTAGTATATATAAGAAATAGTGTAGGTGTTTTAATTTTTAACCTGAAAAGGGAGATAAAAAATAAATAGAGGATAAGGTAAATATATATCATGGAAGGAGAGGAAAGAAGACGTTTCTTAATGCCCAGCCTTATAAGTACTGGAGGTTGCCACCAAAGAGCTTCAGAAGCTACTGGTATTTCTGCAGAAGATGGAGGGAGGAAGAAGGTGTGGTGTGCAGGATGGAGAAGCAGGGCACGTGCATTGCCATCTAAACTTCAGCCTGTTTGTCGATAGAGAGGTTTGCTGCTTCTTCATGTGCCCATCTTCTCCATCATGCCCACCATGCCTAATGTTAACCTGTGGATAGATGGAATCGAAGCCCTCTTTCCTCTTTGTGAACTTCGTTTCCTTCTCGTCTCTCGTTTTTAAGCTTCAGAAGTTCAGCATGTCTGTCCATCTTCTTCTTCTTCTTCAGGTATGACATATCTTATCATGTAATACAATGCCCCTAAGAAATGCTTTCGTTTTCTTGTATCCACTTAAATATCTATGTTTCTTTTGATACAGCTGTGATGTATGGTTATTTTAAATGCAGATACAGATGAACCATGATCATCAGCAAACCTCTAAAAGAATGAGATTCTATCTCAGTATATTTTATTTGATTTCATTATCCTTTGTGCAGTTCCCTTAATCTATACTTAATTACTTATTATTTAGATATGGAGTAGATGGTAGAAGATAAAGGAACCCAACATTTTTGCTTCCATTAGCTGCAAAGTAGCAGTCCAATATCTTGCGTTGGGTCAAGATGGATTTTATTACTTGTTAACTTCACAATACTCCGACCACAAATATGTAAGAATGCAACGACATAGAGAGCATCTTCCTGATGTGTAGGTACATGCTCAGGAAATTAATCCTAAAAAAAAATGTATCTTTATGTATTTCAACGGGATAAAACTCCGGTACATATGCACAACGCAGGTTTCATGCATTTCTTAAAACCCTAAAACCATAAAGCAACAAGAACAGTATTTGCATAACCATATGCCTGCAAGCTTTTATCTCGGAGGTCCACTATTCTGACACTGATCTACCATTCAGATTAACACGTCAAGACGGAGCAGTAATGGTGGTCCTGACATTGCAAACATGTTAAATCTGAGTACACTATAATGGTAGCCACCCGCCATGGCCGGCACTTCCTACAGTCTCTAAGCTGGTCGGGCATTGCAGGGGTAAATTTTTCCTCAAGTTTTCTGACACTAGTTAGTGTATTAGTTGTAAAGGATTCCCAACATGACACCAGTTAGCAATAATGTTCGATATATCCTCAAATCAAGCGAGTCAATAACCGAGGTTAACTCAAAGATAATGCTTTTTTATTTGTCGGTTTCACTTTTTCCAACCTCACAGAGTAACTTGTGCATTCGTTGGGCAAGCAAGTCCTAGGAAAATGCAACGATCGCAGTGAGACAAGAAGGACAGAAGGTACAGTCATGTTGCAAGCCAACATCAACGGCGATACTGAAACAACAGTTGGTCTCAGCGCAAACCAGGAGAGGCCCAGGTTTCAGCCGAAACAGTTCAAATTAAAACGGGGCAGTAAAGGGACTAGTGTCACAGGAATCATCGGCTGGGGCTTATGGCTCACACATGCACGGCATAGGATTGGTCGGAACGAAGGCCAACCGCCAACGCTTATCAGCATGGAAGCTGCCAGTGTGTCACCAACTCATTTCATATCTCTAAGTGCGTTTTTTCCTTTCATTTTTTTTTTTTTTTTTGCTATGGCTTGTTCTGTAGACATATTGTTCGTGGTGGACCCAATCAGCCTTAATTTCTGATCTGCTTTGCCTTCAGTGTATGTACTGTATCTAGGTTTCTGGTTTGCATCGTTTGGTGAAAAAACCAAAGGTGGCCTGACAAGCTCTAACTGGTGATAAACCCAAAAATCCCACCCAACTTTTTCTTTCGCTTCTCGATTAATTAATTAATTTTTTATTTGTTTTCGTTCACATGTCAAGATTGTATTCGGAACGTACTTTTCAACTGTTAGCCCCCAAATAATACAACTGGATCCACTGTATGCTTCTGATTGTTTGTATTTTAACAGAATTACTGGTGGCATCTCGGGGAAAAAAATTTGAGGTCTTTTTTCTTGACACAAGTTAGCTAGTGTATTGGCTGTGAAACAGTTTCATCATGGCTCCAGCACAAATAAAATCTAAGGTAGCGTTTGTAAACACTTTTTTCCGTACGTTGAACGTTTATTGTCCAATAAACGTTTCTAAATGATATCAGTTTGTCGAACTTTTTCAAAAAAAAAACTTACTATAACTCTTTAGTTCATTTTATACTATCAGACAACTTTTTGAAAGGATAATGAATGTTAGTTTTTTGGAAAAATTATGAATATTAATCATAATTTTTTTAATAATATCCTTACAATTTGATTTTAATTACAATATGAACTTAAAGCGACGATGGTGACAGACGACAGTGGAGGTGGTGACAAGTGACAGACGGCGACGATAGATATGGAAAGGACAATATAGTCTTTTGATT
This sequence comes from Posidonia australis, assembly GCA_024699735.1. Classification (NCBI taxonomy): domain Eukaryota; kingdom Viridiplantae; phylum Streptophyta; class Magnoliopsida; order Alismatales; family Posidoniaceae; genus Posidonia; species Posidonia australis. Next base: position 15,073 of record JAMKQA010005392.1, read on the forward strand.
AACTTATAAATACTTATTAGACATACAAATTAAAAAAAAACTTTTTCTTACCTCCATAAAAGTTATAAACATTATAGCTTAACAAAAAACTAACTTTTTCCAACAAGCTGTGTAAGAAAAAGTATTTTCAAATACAACTATGGTCAACCCAACTGCTTGAGTTGGTTACAATAGCAAGGTCTCAAATATCAAGTTTGTAGTGCATGTTTTTGATTTTTTTTTTTTTTTGAAATGGTCAAGATTATAGTGCTGTAAATTACGAAAATCAAAGAAATTGGGTGAGGAAAAGAAGTATAAAACGTGGGTCTCTATGGTTGAGCTTATATTAAACTTGTCTCTAATTTGAATTTGGTGACAAAAAGTTGAAAATGAGAGGCCATTTTTGTTTTGCTTACAAGCTACTCTACCACAAATGCTCTTAAAACTTACACCAGCATTGCTGTCCAATAATCTCTCATCTATCATCTATAACAAGATAAAACAATGCCAAATAGATATGTCATACAAAAGTAGGTATCATAAACAAAAGTCCATTTGATCATTTGGTGCTTTTCAACGACAATGACTAATGGACTCTTAAGTATGTCATCAATAGTATTTCTAAAAGGGTAGTTAGTTGTTGACAACAAGAATTGAATCTTAATAGAAATTATGATACCATAGACGATATGATGGGTATATTACATTGTTACGCTTTGAAGAGGTAGTGTGCCATCAATAATAGATAATAAGAGCTTTCATCCGATCACTTGGTTCATTTGTTCCTAAATTATCAGTTGATGATTGTTTTAGTAACACCTTACATTTGGGATGTAAAAGAAATATTTATTTTTAGATCTCAGTTACAAAACTAACATCAACCATGCTTGAGAATTCTTTATTAACTACACTTTCATAAATATTACTGACAATGACTCATTGCCACAGTGGTTGGGAGAACTTTAAACTCGCCACAGGTCCCAAGTTTGAATCCTGGAATATGCATAAAAATTCACCATCTATCTATCTAAACCGTTAACAAAAAAATAAATATTACTAGACTAGATTATCTCATAATGTAAGAATCTACTTTTGTAGGGATGTTTTCAATAAAGGCTTTTTACTTGGATATCCTCCTAGATATTCAGATCTACTTATTTTAAACTGATCATATTTCTCTATGTACCTTCTGAAATGCTAAAATACTTGCATACCGGTTAAACTTTCTACCGGTATATGATATTTAAGCAATGCAGACTTCTACGAGGTATCTAAAAATCACAGCACTCAACAATAAAGTTGTTTTTCAAGAAACCCTTTAATGTGGGGCTTTGGAGTATTATTGTTCCTTGATGCCATAAGAAAACAAAAGAGGAAATCAACCATTATTGAAGGGTAACCCGGTAGTGTGTTTCAAGATTGAATGATTGATGTCGAAAGATACCAACCTTGAATCCACCATCGGAGGTCAACTCGGCTTTCTGTAACACTAAAGAAGAGACCGTCCAGCTGCATGCAGAGATAATTAATTAGGAAAAAAATGCCTTTTTTTTTTTTTTTGGTTGCTTGAAAAGTTCATGTAAAGTCTGTATGAGATCAGAAACTTAGGATGGGTAGGTTGTTGGGTTGCTTGGTTTCTGCATGGGCCAGATGCCAAGATCATGCATCAACGCAAATTCTTAGGTGACAAACATGCCTTGATATCATGCTTAATTTTCGTATCGATCACAGTAGCTTTTGTCTTTTATTATTCTGGCCTACTTGCGTTTGTGTTGAGTCTTGATTTTTTTTTATTTTTTATTTCCCTTCTAGACAACACAAAAGATTCACGTTCGAGGAAGACTACAAATTATTAGAGTCACCTGTTAGTGAAAGAATAAGTACTGATGAGGAAGACCATGCATGGGTTGCATCTGGACTTTGCCTCCATGATCACAACTGGTTATTCAAACTTCAATGTGCTAGTCGAGGTTGTAGGAAGTTTTTTTTTTTTGTTAACGGTATTAGTATTTCTTTTAATATCTTTTCATCAAAGTTACATCCTAATAAGTCATAATTGACCAATAGATGTTACAAAACGAAATCCCCGTCACGCAGCAGGTGACACAAAAGATGGGGAATGAAAGTGTTGATAAAATAAAGACAATCAACACAGGGCCTGCCTTTAGCAGCCACAAAATAAAATTCCTATGTCAAACTGTTTGAGCTTGAAGATAAGAGTTAACCAGAGGTTAAAAATGCCCTGAGATCAGTGGTGTGCCAAGGGCCTTCTCACTATCGGGAGCCAAGCCTTGCCCCCCCTCGCTGCTCTGTCCAATTGCAGTTGCAGCCAGAAGATTTTCAGTCTTCTCGAAACCTGAAGCAAAAGAGTCTACCCAGCAATGAAATAAAACATCAATGTCATTTATAAGCTTAGGCATAGTTTTATTGAATTTCCTGAAGATCCTATTGTTTCTCTCTAGCCAAACAACCCAAAGAACAACAAGCACCAAAGTGTGCGCCCCTGCAGCAGTCACAGCAAATTTAAAGGCAGGGGGGATTGCCAATAAGTCCTGAATTGAATTGAAAGCTGGATACATATATTCATTAGTAAATG
>JAMKQA010005393.1:0-18492 GCA_024699735.1 Posidonia australis
CGCCCCAAACCCTCCCCCGCAACCTCCTGCAACAGACTTCCCTCCTCTGTATCAAACACTGGAATGGAATAAAATTATTCTATTCCATTTCATTTCAAAGTTCATTCCATTCCTCTCTATTTACATTCCAACGTATCAAATGCAGACTAAGTATCATGAATTCACTTGTACTAAATAATCCTTTTACTCAAGCTTCTTTTTTCAACAATTTGTTGAAGATCTAACAAGCATTGAAAAAATAGCTCCAACCAAAAAACTCAAGACACACATCTATACATATAAATGAACATATAACAAGTTGATGCAATCTAACAAGTATTTTGACTTTTAAAGACATCCTACTATTTTTGTGTAAATTAGAACTTTATCATCTACAAGATTTTACTATCTTCAATTAACAAAATATGACTAAATTTTCATTAATCATTAATTCATTATATAACCTTAAAAGTAAAATATCAAAATTTAGATGCATAACTCCATATATTTTTTTAAAAAATAAGTCCTATCTATCTATATATTTAATTTATTTTTATATAAAAATCTTATTAATAATTTAATTAATTAATGTACATAACATCATATACATTTTTATATCTAACTTTATCCATGTCTGATTCTCTTTTATATATTTTGTATTGTTTTTTTAAAGACATAAGTATGTACTTTTGACATCCGTATGATATCCATATAATATCCATATCCCTTTTATCTATTCCATAATTTTCACATCCATATGACATCCATGTGATATCCGTGTGATACAGATACAGATATAATAGCATTAATATTTTTTGGCAATGATAGCATTAATAATAGCATTAATATTTGTATCGTATCAAATCCGACTGCACTCCTACCTAGTACATTAGCAGCTGAGCTTAATTTGCACCTTGTTTTCTTGCAGCAACACAGATCCCGATATAAAATCGCTACAAATATGAAATTACATGGCATTGCAACCTTGCAACATGTGTCACTTCAGCCGAAGGACTCCTGCAAGTGTGTTTTATTTTGCTCTTCGAGTGTGAATAGCTCAAACAAGTTCTTTTGTTCAGGACGAAAGTTCCCGGCATCGATTTGCAGCAGCAACCACAGCATTCATTAAGACTCCACGAAAACCTCCTCTCTCCAACTCCCGTATTCCTGTTATGGTCGTTCCACCAGGAGAACAAACTTCATCTTTGAGCTCCGCCGGGTGCTTCCCTGACTGGTTGACCATTGCTGCTGCTCCTAGAACCTTCAAACAGTTTTCAAGAAGAAAATCCAACAAACTAAGCACTTCTACAGAATTATTAGAATGTACGAACGTTGATGACTTCACTTGAAAAACTGATAAATTGACTGTTCATAAAAGAAAAGAACATGTTAATTAGTTGCTTTCTGAACAAGTTTATAACTAATCTAAGGATAAATGTATAAATGTTCAGAAAAAACAACACTTTTCTAAACAGTCAGAATGGAAAAGAAATATCAAAGTATCACCAACCACTTACTTTCACGATTTTATTCAATTCAATAACAACTCATAGCATTTCAAGTAGACATGTAAAGTAAATGAATACGTTTACCAAATTACAAAATCTCAAAAAACAATGGAATTGATAAAATATGAAATGTATAGAAAAATGCAAGGAAATCAGATTGAGTCTTCGAGATTGGGTTTAAAAATATAAGTCTAAACTGATCTATCTTTGTGGATCAATCTCAAAAAACAAATTGCACAAAATCTCCAATGAAGACGTTTACCAAATTGCATAATCTCAAAAAACAATGAAATTGATAAAATATGAAATGTATAGAAGATGAAATGCCTAAAAGAATCAAATTGAGTTTTTGATATTGGATTGTTATAAGTCTAAACTGATCTATCATAGTGAATCCCTCTATTGTGGGCTATGTTCTTCTTTTTTTTTAAATTCTCTTGTTCTTGGCCTTATTGTCTTGGTATGACCTTTGTATTGCCCTTGTTTTCAAAATCAATGAAATCCCTTTCTGATTGTTCAAAAGATAAATCCAGGAGGGTGCATATATATCAACTGTGTGGAATCTGGAGAAATTTTGACATAATTCAAAGCTAACCTCAGCAACCACAGGTTTCTATAATAGTGTACTTACTGTCTGAGATGCTAGATTGAGAGCAAGCTCCCGAGGAAGACCAGCAGCTACTCCACCATCAGCCATGGCCTCTATAGCTACAAACATGTATGCTGGACCACCTCCACTGCAAATATAAAGAAAAAAAAAAAGACAAACTGATAATTTGCATTTCCACTAGAAGAATGTAAATCAGCTTTGTTCATAATTCCTACTATCTAAATAACTATCACAAGTGGTATACCTTAAGCCAGTCACAGCATCAAAATATTTTTCATCAACTCTCCAAATTTTTCCGACTGCATCGAATATGCTGGACACAAGATCTCCATCTAGTTCAGTTGCCTTTTCACCCAAACACATAACTGCATACATGTTACAGATCAGGTTCTCTTCAATGTTTATCATACTTCAAGGAAATATAGGAAAATATCACACATGCAAATGGTATTTTTGGGAGATACAAGATATTGGTAGAAAAGGACTGCACCTTCCCCTTTTTTTTTTACTAAGCAGGTCTGGGTACTAACAGGCAAGAAATTAAATCATTTGACAATGGCATCAATTACCTGATGCCCCTTGACCAACAGCGGAGGGGGTATTTGGCATAACTCTGATGAATCGACCATGACCAGATAATTCCTGTATGAAATTTACTGATATTAAAAATTTATCAGCAATATATAACAATTGGATCGAAACTTATAAAATAAAGGTATTATGGCTGTAACTGTTTGCCCTTTTTTGGTGGAACTAGGGTAAATCCCCAATAATATCATCTTTTTTACAACTCCTCGAAGTGGGGAGAGGAAACCAGGAAACCCTGTACAAAAGCCCACTTTGTAGTAAGTCATTTATTATCTGTTAGAACCCCTATAAAAGTCACAGGTTATCCCTGGCATTTTCATCTTCCCTTTCTATCCATACTTATCATGGTGCCAAGGCACCATGGCGATGAGTTCAGGCGCCTTGGGCACTTGGACACCAAGATGGCGCCTAGGTGGTTATAAATATACCTATTTTACATGTTTGTTAGATCTTTTTATATGTTTATAAATATATGTATAATGCATTAATAAATCGATCTGCCACTTTCTAAAATTAACAATAACAATCTTAGTATAAATAAAATCTTAACAATAACAATAAGTCAATAACAATAACAATCTTAAGTTCATAACAATGACATTAAGTCAAATAGTCTATAACAAATAACAATAACTAAGAAAAACTAAATAATAGTGAAAAAAGAGTCAATAACAAAAAACAAATGATCATCATACTTCTTTATCATTATCAATGTCCTCAAGTTGTCCTTCAAACTTTAGATTTTCATCATCCTCTTCTTCTTCATAGGATTCTTCCTTTTTATTGTCCTCTTCCTCTTGAAATTCTTCTTCCTCATCATCAACAACTTCCACAGGTTCTTTGTCTTTCCTTAAATATTTTTTCACACTTATTCCACATCCACATACACAAAGTAGCCTGCATCTACGACCACTCTTACAAAAACATCCACGACCACGTGTTGTTGGAGTAGAAGTGGGAGGTCAATCTTCTAGCATGATTGGGATGAAACCTTGAAATTCCTATTGCTGCATCAACTTGTGCTCATGTGAGTCCTCTTTCTCATACACAAACTTATTTGCAACTCCCAGTATGCCTATCCAATTCACTGCTATAATTTAGTTCATCCACATGTATGAAAACAAAATCTTCATTATTGTAATTTAGTCTTCTCATTTTAAATCCTTCGTAAAAACGCTTGTTGAAGTTGATAAAAATAAGTTTGTCTAACCGATCTTGTTTCATGCAGTTCCTCCTTTTCGTGTGGATCTATTAGCATAAGAGAGAAAATGGATAAATGATTCAAATATGATACGTCTTTAAATTTCAAAAAGTAGTGACAAATATTGATGTTTCTTTGTTCTTACAAATTCAAATATGCTCTGATTCCTCTCATAATTAAAGACAGTACAATAACGACCTAGGATATGAATGACAATCATCTTAAGCGAAGGAGTGAGTACTCCATAAGAGTCCCACCAACTCACTACATGAATAAAGAAACATGTTGTCAAACACTCAAACTCAAATATCACTATATCACATATCTTTAAAATTAAATTATGCAACAAAGTAAGAAACACTTGATTGTTGCAAGGCAAGTGTATTCTTTGCCATTTCACTACCAAATCTTCCTCTTCTTTGCTTATAAGAACCAACTCCCAACATAATTTCATTCCACTCCTCCCGACCCTTGACCATTGGTTCCATGCATTCTTAAAATGCGACCTTATAGAAATCAACAAGTAAGGAATTAATTTCCTCTCTGTAGTAGACCATTCGATTTAGAAATGCTCCGACACTATGTAGAGGACAATCATTAAAGTGTAAAGCTCAACGCTTCTCAACAATATCCAAAATAGGATTGTATTCTCTTTTGTTACTGTCAAAATTATCTTTAATTGATATCTTGACATAACTAAATGCATGTGTAAGATAACCCATGACCGACTTCTCATCACAATCAACCAATCTTAACAAAACTACAAGGGATTGAGAAGTTTTTAGGCAATCTTCCAAGATATTCCAGAAATATGTAGAAAGCACTGGATTCATGACTTATGTGCCTCAAGTAGTTTTCACTCAACTAGACTCATTCCACATATCAGATACAAAGAGTTGTTTAAGGACACCCTTCACGTCATACAGGCTTTTAAGTGTGAGATATAAAGTGGCAAATCTTGTAACTCTACATCTAACAAGTTCTTTTCTGTTAAACTTTGTAGTAAATGCACCATGAAGATGAGTGTGAAGATAGATAAAGGATGTGATCTTCCTTTCCAAGGCTATTAGTTTCCAGAATTTTGGTAATTTCCCAATGTCGTTAAGCATGAGATCAGTGTAATATGTCGTGCAAGAAGTCCAAAATATTTTATTATTCTTCTCCATCAATTTTTTCCTTATAAGAACATAATTTATTGTATTATCTGTGCACACTTGCACTACATACTCTTCACCCACATGAAAGATTGCATCATCAAGAAGTTTCAACAAATAATCTGCAGTCTTCTCGTGTCCTGAAGCATCAATGGAATACAAGTTGAAGGTATCCTCTGAACAATTTACTAAGAAGTTGATTAAGCTCCTTTGTCGTCGAACCATCCATAAAAAATGAGAGTAACACCATATTTTTTTCCAATGCACCTCAAACTCTTTTCTTATTTCTACCACATCATTGAACTTCTTATCCAACAATGGCTTCCTTACTTTATAAAAAGAAGGTGACCTATATCCTATCCCATAACGTTTAATGGCCTCACAAAATACTTTAACTGCCAACTTGTTGACTATGTTGAAAGGTAATCCACCCACATATAGGACATCAACGGAGAATTCAACTCATTCCTTTTCTTTCTTCTTAAAGTGATCCTCGATTACTATTTGTTGTTAAGAGAACAAAAGTGCGACGATTTTCCCTACACAACACATCAAGAGGACTCACCTTCTTCTTAATTGAGGCAGTTGACTTCGCAATTCTACTACTTGAAGACACAAATACCTTCTTTTGTTATGGTGTAACGGTAGAATCAATGGATTTATCGTGTCTAGTTTTGATGATAATAAAGACTAATATATTTTATAAACATCTTTTAATGTCTTGTTTGACAAAAAGATAATGGTAAAATTGTGATTTGGTAGAATAAGCAAGGTAGATAATGGTAAATTGTGATTTGGTAGAATATGCGAGGATAGATAATGGCAAAATTTGATAGAATAGCTAAGGATAGAAATATTGTTATCATGGCATGTGCCTAGGCAACGCCCTAGTGTATTGAAAGTGTGGACTAATATGTTTTATCATGTCTAGTTTTGATGGTAACAAATATTAATATATTTTATACGCATCTTTTTGTATCTTATTTGACAAGAAGAGTCAAGTGCAATAAGAAAGGATAATAATAAATATCATTAATGATTGTGAAGCCACTAAGAGAACCTAAGTTAACTTAAAGTCAAACTTAAGTTAAAACTTAATGAAGATAGAAGATCAAAGGTGTTATGAAATCAAGTTACATGTAAATGCAACTTTTACATTTTTAAAATCTTGTAATAATCTCCTAAATACTCCAAAATCCTAGGAACAAAAATCCAAATTCATGTACATTGAAAACATTCAAGTTGATAGGTCTAAGGTACCTTTAGACATATTGAATAACTTTCGGTATATCAAAATCTAGGTTTACAAGAATTCACAACCAAGAACCAACACACTAAAGTAATTTCGATCTATCGAATTGTTTGATTACTGTGCACAACTATGAATCATTCGATTTACCAAATGACTATCCGTTGGGGAAAAATATAGCCATTAAACCCACATTAATTCTCTATTTTCCTATATATAGGCATCCTCCTTTGACACAAATGAAATCCACTCTCTAGCATTTCAAAAAAGAAGCAAGATCTATCCTAATCTTGTGGAGGACGAAGAGGATAGTCATAAGGATACTTCATGATCTCACTATGATATGAGTCCATTTTCTCCCCAAGATATGCAATATGTCGATCGATATGAGCGACGTAGGAATCAAAACTAGACGAAAGCAAGTTAAAGTTTTTATTCAACTCATTTTTCCAATCACACGATTGCTTATAAAAGTCCTCTTGACGAAGATTGATGTCGACAATTTGAACTTGAAGATTTGCAAGTTGCACACTTTCATGTTGATATTCATTTTGTTCTTCTTTGGAAGTTTTGTCATCATTATCTTCAATTTGCACATTTGATGATGAACCATGGCAAGATTTAGATTTCATGGACTTGAGTGCCTTAACTATTTCAAATGCAAGTTACATTTTCTCAACAGCTATGGAATCTAAGTGTTTGGACTTGACTTTTAAAAAGGATTCATTGGCAAGTGAGACATCAAAAAGTTCAAAAAAACTTGTAAGAGAATGATCATAACACAACTTAATTTTGACATGTTCCATACAATGTATCTTGACTCGTGATCAATTAATGAGAATTTTCTTTGTAATGTCATAAACAACATTAAAAGAAAGTTCACTAAATTCATCATTATGGTCTTTCTTTTGGATAAAGTTTGTCGTCACAATATATGCAAGGATTTTAATGGATTTGGTTAATTGATTGATTTTATTAAGTCTAAAAGAAGACCTCTTATTTGTGCAAATGGCTTGTTGATATCTTGGTATGTCTAAACCCTTAAAAGGAATATTAAGCACATTTCTAAGAAGAGTCTCATCAAAAGAAATGGTTGTGCTTAAGACATATGATTCACACACACATTTGGATATGCCAATATTTGCATGGAAGTGAGATACAATGTGTGGATAATATTTATTTTCAGTGATACTAGTGAGAAATGAAAGAAACATTTGAACTTGAAATAAAACCACAAGATCACCAAGATCATGAAACATTACCTTCCAATTAAAACCTCTCGATTGGTAAATCTTTCCGTACGTGTTTTCTCAACAGCCTCGTTAAGGAAGAAGAACCACTTAATTTTGTGAGAAGGAACTTGAGAGGAGGATGAAACCGAAGCTTGCTTCCTTTTTCCTTTAGTGACTTACAGAGGAAGAGAGAATGGAAAAAATGAGGGATGGAGAGAGAATGGATGGAGAGGAAGACACAAGCTAGGGCAAGGAAAGGAAGAGAACCGAGGAGACAGAAATACTCAAGTTTTGGATGAGTAAAATGAGGAGGGTTTTGTCCCTTTTAAAAGAAGGACATAAAATAGGTTTATGTAACCCAGACAGGGCAAATCAATATACCAAAACAATTTCAGTATGTTGTTTTACAAGCAAAACAGAGCATACAACTGAGAGCACATTCAGTCACCCGAACCATGTCCAGTAAACTGAATTGCCCACAGATAGAGTTCCTGTTTGAGTATTTTGGTAAACCGAAAATTTTTGGTATACTAAACCTACACAAATCAAAGAATTTACTTCAATAATAGATATAAATTTATGATAATTTAATTAAAATCATTTAATGTACATAATCTTAAATTCCTTTTAATTTTAGTAAACTGTTGTTCAGTTAATGATTTTGTAAAGATATTTGCTATTTGATCATTAATGGATACAAAGTCTAGTATAATATCATTTTTCAAAACATAATCTCTAAAACAATGGTGTCTAACTTCAATGTGCTTGGTTTTAGAGTGATGGATCAATTTTTTTGAAAGAATTATGGTATTTGTATTATCACATAAAATGAAAGTACTGGCAAAGGAGAGATCAAAGTCTTTAAGAATTTGTCTCATCCATAAGACTTAGACACAACAACCGACAGTAATATATTCGACCTCGGTAGGAAAAAGTACAACACTGTTTTGTTTTTTACTAGACTAAGATACTAAAGAGTGTCCTTAGAATTAACAAGTATCACTAGTACTCTTCCTATCATTTTTACACTTGACAAAGTCAACATCACTATAGACAATCAAATCAAAAGATGCACACTTAAGATAAAATAAGCCATAATCAATGGAACGTTGTAAATATCTAAAAATTCTTTTAATGACAAACCAATGGGACTCTTTAAGAGAAACTTGATATCTAACACAAACACAAACACAAACACAAACACAAAATATGATATTAGGTCTACTTACGGTTAAGTGAAGGAAAGAGCCAATCATACCTCGATATCGCTTTTGATTGACACTCTTACTATTTTCATCCTTGTCAAGCTTTGTTGATGTACCCATTGAAGTTACCAAGGATTTCAACTTTTCCATGCCAAGTTTTTTTAATAGTTCTTTTGTTTATTTTTCTTAACTAATGAAAATTCCATCCTTCATTTGTTTAATTTGAAATCTAAGAAAGAATGTTAATTTTCTTATCACACTCATTTCAATTCCTATTACATATACTTGGCAAACTTTAGACAAAGATCTTCATTAGTAGCTTCAAAAAAAATGTCATCCACATAAAAAATATACCAAGAATATATTATTGTTTGATTTCTTAATAAACAATGTGATATCAACCAAACTAATGATAAAACAATTTTAAATTAAAAATCTCTTCAATCTATCGTACCAAGCTCTAAGTACTAATTTCAAACCATATAAAGCCTTTTTGAATTTTAAAACGTGATCCTGATAGATAACATTTTCAAAGCTGGAAGGTTATTTAACATAAACTTCTTCCGTGATAAAGTCATTCAAGAAAACACTTTTGACATCCATTTAAAAGAGTTTAAAATCCACATAACATGCATAAGCTAAGAGCATTCAAATTAATTCTAAACAAGCAACAGAAGCATATATTTCATCAAAATCAATTCTTTCCTCTTGATTGTAACCTTAAACCACTAATCTAGCTTTGTTATGAATTACATGATTGGATTCATCTAATTTATTCCTAAAAATCTACTTTGTGTCAATGATGGACGATCATTTGGTTTAGGAGTTAATTCCCAAACAACATTTCTTGTAAATTGTGTCAATTCCTCTTACATAGCATTAATCCAAAACTCAGCATCACAAACCTCATTAATATGGTTGGGTTTAACAGAGGAAACGAAAACATAGGTAGCACACTCATAGTTAAGTTTAGATCGAGTAAGTACACCATTAGAAACTTCACTAATGATGAAATCCTTAGGATGCCTCTAAATAAATTGCCAATCCTTTGAAAGATTTTTTTGTCCATTGTTTTCATTAGTATTTACTTCAATACTAGGATTATCAATATTATTTCCGACACTTACGTTTTCACCTTTATCTAAATCAACTAAATTAATTGGTTTATAGATGCTTTCATCAAAATTTACATGTAAAGATTCTTCAATAGTAAAAGTTTTTTTGTTATAAATTCTATATACCTTACTTCTTGTTGAATACTCAACAAAGATTCTTTCATCAAATTTAAAGTCAAATTTGTTCAAAACATACTTAGTGTTAAAATAAAGCACTGGTATCTAAAAACTTTAAAATATGAAATCCTTGAGATTTTACCAAACCAAAGTTTAAAAGGAGTTTTATTTAAAATAAGACGAAGTAAAACTCGATTTAAAACATAGCAAGTGGTATTTACAACTTTAAGGGCAAATTGTTTTCACAAAGTATTATCCTAGTTATTTCTTATAAGGTTCTATTTTTTCTGCTCAACTACTCCATTTTGTCGAAAAAGCCTTGGAAAGGAGAAATCATGCTTAAAATCATGCTCTTCGTCAAATTTTTCAAAGTGTTCATTTCAAACTTACCTATATGATCACTTTTAATTTTAACAATTTTTAAGTCCTTTTCATTTTGAACTTTCTTGTAAAACTTTTTAAATTCATGAAATACATTCATGTTTATTTACCAAGAACAAAACCCAAGTAAATATTACAAAATCAACAACAATCACAAATGCATATTTCTTGCCTCCAGGACTTAACGTCCTTGTTGGACAAAATAAATATAAGAAGTTCAAGTAGTTCTGAAGTTGAGACAATATCTTTCGATTGAAAAGATGATTTAAATTGTTTTTTAAATTGACAAACATTGCATAACTTGTCCTTTTTAAAATCCATCTTAAGTAAACCAATAAAAAAATCACCTTTAGAAAGTTTAGAAAATTGACTTACACTAGCATGACTTAGTTTCCTATGTCATAACCATGGTACTAAATGTCTACGCGTGTCGCCAAAATTTCTCCGACACGTGTCTTATTTTCAATTTACCGACATAACTCCGACACGATATCGAAATGGAAGTTTAATGAACAAATGTAATTTTTTTTTACCGTGTTTCCACTGACACAATTCCGACATACCGATATTTCCCGGACACATGTCTACTTTCAACTTATCGAAGTCCGACACGAAAACGACATTTAGAACCATGGTCATAACTAAGAATCATCGTTCGAAACTACAAGACAAGTAGCACCAATGATAGAGCCATTTGAAATAGTTTATCTCATAAACATTATGTTTTTAGTACCAGTGAAAATCAATACATTGAAAATACAATCAACAATAGAACAATTCTTTTTTATCAAAGATGACTTTATACCATTTATCACATAATTGACTAATACTAATAAGATTAAGCTTTAAACAATCAACAAGAGGAACATTTTCAATAAAGACGTTTTTAGAATTACCAATATTTTTTTATTCCAACAAGCTTTCCTTTGGCAATATCTTCAAAGGTAACGATTTTATCTTTCTTTGTATTCAATGTACATAAAAGATTGTGATTTCCTGTCACGTGTCTTAAGTAACCACTGTCAAGTATCTATTTCAATTTCTTCTTCACATGCGACACTTCATTATCCAGTGACATGAAGCACATGTGAGTTATTTCTCTATCGGATGGAGATTCCTTATCGGAGGTTGAATCACTTTTATCTCATGTTGTTTGAAGAAATTTTTTCTTGTTTTCTCTTTTATCCCTATTGTCTTTCTTGAGAGTTTTCATTTTGAACAAAGGACAATCCTTTTCATGTGATCGGGTTTGTTGCATTTGAAAAATAAAGGTTGTTCCTCATGTACTTTAATCTTCTCAAATGAACTTTTAAGCTACTTTCTAGGAAAATTTTCTTTTCTCATGAACCTCGTGAACTTGCAGGTGAGAAGAGCAAGATCCTCATCTTCCTCGTCATCTGAGTCTTCTGAATCAGTGGAGGCTTTAAGTGTTGTCTTCTTCTTTGACGTATCTTTTTCTTGAAACTCTTTTTTTTTTCATTTATACTTCATAGAAAATTAGATTTCATATGAGAATCTCAAAAGAGTATATTAAAAGGTCTTTTGCTTCAATATGAAGTAAAAGATCGAAGAACCTTCCTATCTAAATCACTTTGAGAGTAATCCTTAGCAAGAGATTACAAAGAATTAGCAATTTCATTTAATTTTGTAAACATATCACTAACAGATTCATAAGGTTTCATTTTGAATAATTCGTACTTATAAACAAGTATATTTATCTTAATTCCTTTTATTTGTTGGTTCCCTCATGAATGACTTCAAGATTATGAAATGCTACAATTTGAAATACGATTATATTATTTGTTATGAGAGAAAACCAAGAAGATCTCTATTGATTAGTAGGGATTACATATATATAGGTATTAGACACCTCTTGGATATACGGATATCCAATAACCCGTTTAACCATAAAATACATCCCTAACTATTGAATATAAGATCTCTAAGGTGGATTCTGGTTGCAGACGACGAAATGGAACCTCCTCACCAAGTGAGGTAGCAGGCATCCTATTGATAAGATAGGTGACTGTAAGCACAACATCAGTTCAAAGATGTTTTGGAACCTGCATATGAACCATAAGTGTACAAGTGACATCTAGAATGTGCCTATGCTTACGTTTTGCAACCTCATTTTGCTGTGAGGTATGAGGACAGAATATTTGATGGATGATATCTAGTGAAACACACATAGAAGCGATGTTAGAATGCATGAACTCAAGTGCATTGTCGATTCTCAAAAACTTGGGAGTCACATGGAAATGATTCTTTATTTCATTAAGAAAAATTCTGAATACATCATGAATATGACTTCGATCTTTTAACAAATATACCCAGGATACTCGAGAAAATTCATCAACAAAAACAACGTAGTACCTATGACCCGACACAGACTGGACTCTAGATGGACCTCATACATCACAATGAACCAACTCGAATGCTGTACTACTAGACGCAAAACTCAACTGTTTAAACGAAGCATGATGATGTTTACCTAACTGACACGACGCACACGGTAAAGCCTGCTGGAGTTTCTGATGAGATGGATGTTCCAGTCTATTGTGCCACAAGGAAGAGGACTCAACAATAGTTGCTGCAGAAGCCAAGCCCTGAGGAATCTCATCACGAACTAGCAGATACACTCCATTTCCTCGATCACTGCCCAAACCAATCCTTCTCCCCGTCTGCAAATCTTGAAAGGTACAGTGAAAAGGAAAAAAGGTCACACAATATTTTAGTTGTTTTGTAATAACACTAATGGACAATAAATTTACATGAAAATCAGGCACAAAAAGGACATTCTCAAGTGATAACTGTGAAGAGGCGTAGACCACCCCTTCACCAGAAACTGGGCAAGTTCGACCACCAACAATCGCGACGATCCGAATATCAGATAACTGGGACAATTGTATAAACAAACTACGAGTACCTAACATGTGGGAGGAGGCACCGGAATCAATGACCCAGGAGGAGTTTCTCGAGGCAAATAGGGCACTAGTACCTAAAGTGCTTGCATGTATGGTTGTGGCAGTGGAGTCAGTGACCTTTAGCTGCTGAAGTCGCTCGTAATCAGCCTGTGATACAGTAAATGTCTGTGGCTCAGTGGTAGCAGCAGATATGAGGGCCTCTGTAGTAACATTAGCGGTTTGAGGACGACTAATAATATCCCAACATCGCTCAACTCGGTGACCCAACCGTCCACAGTGTGTACAACGTGGCCGTCCTCCGGTATCGCCACGACCACGTCCTCCTCGAGCACCACCACGTCCACGTCCACGGATGGCCACCATGGCAGAAGGCTTTGGCACTGTATGAGAAGTAGCGGTAGACATCCGTATAGCCTTGCTGAACGTGGTATGTAGATCTGATAGTACATTAGCAGCTAGTACCTGTCCCCGAATTTGTGAACTGAGATCGGGATTCAGGACAGAGAGAAACACAGCAACCGCTAATTCTTCACGGTACTGACGTAAACGGATGATATCAACTGTAAAAGGCTGATGAACATCCAACTCCTCCAATAAAGCTCGAAGAACAGTGAAGAGATCCTGGACAGATCTGTCCCCCTGCCGTAAAATGAAAAGCTACTCATAAATCTCACAGACTCGGGAAATATTTTTTTCATGCCTATATAAGAGTCGGAGGGTATCCTAAATCTTCTTTGCTGGCCGCAATGATATGACACCACGTGCGACAGAATGCTCCATGCTATTTGCCATCCAAGTAATAACCGCTACATCATCGGCCAACCAATGTTTATAAATCTCAGATTTGACATCCAAAGGAGAATCTGTAAGGTACTTCAATTTTCTGTGTGCCAAAACAAATGTCTCGAAACTCTGTGACCACAGATGAAAGTTAGGGTCAGAGAGTTTCTTAGATGTACCACTCATGTTTTTAACAAACGAATCACGAGATGACATCATCACTGATTTTCAGTAGTGAATCACAAATAGATGGTCTGAAAACTACGAAGAAAATGGACCAACTGCTCACCACGGTGTGTGGATGTAACGTATCCACACACTACACCAACCGGAGACGAAAAAAGGGCTTAAAACATGGCCTGGAAGGGCTGGACTGCCCTAACAATGGGACGGGAGGAGCAACGGGACATCACCGGTGGCAGAGCATGCGCCGGTGACGCCGTACAGCCGGCGACGACGGCGTAACGACCGGCTGGACGGTCGGCAGCGGAATGCAGGCCACGTACGGGCCTACCGGCGGTGGAAGGTGCCTTGGGGCACGCAAGCAGGGAGTCCAAGGGCAGAGGGAAGGCGGAAGGTCACGTTCGGCAGCAGGACAGGCGGCTGACGGTGACAACGGCGGCCAACGGTGAGGACGGCAATGGCAGGCTGTTAGGGTTTTTTTGTGGTTTTTCCCTGTACTCTGGTACTATATTATGAGAGAAAACCAAGAAGATCTCTATTGATTAGTAGGGATTACATATATATAGGTATTAGATACCCCTTGGATATACGGATATCCAATAACCCGTTTAACCATAAAATACATCCCTAACTATTCTAACATTATTCTTAATTTATAATACAAAATAAAATATTTAAATTCTTAGTATCTAGTGAAGCTATTTTCTATCCATCTTCATTCTACTCCTTAAAGACTTCCACTAGAAATAAATCTATTTACGACAATATCTCATAACTTATAATTAATCAATTTAAGATAGATAATCATTCTATACTTCCAATAATTATAGTTGTTGCTATCAAAGAAAGATGATCTATTTATGCTTAGATCCTCTATAATACTAATGTTTGATGAAGATGAAATCATTATCTAGAAGATAAATAAATCTAAACCTAGATAAACATTGTTGTGATATCAAATGTAAAGGATCTATGACTTCTCTAGAGGGGGATGAATTGAGAATCAACTGTATTTATTTAATAAAATGAATATTTAAAAACACCATAAACAAATAACTCATGCACTAAGTAAATTCAATGGAGTTTGAAGATTAAAAACTATGCAAGTAAAGAAGAAAACGAGAGAAATTGAAGTGCAAGTAGAAGACTTATAGTGGTTCAGTCTCCCTAGCTTATTCAACTTCATGAGAATCCCTTAAGAATTTTCCTATGTCGATCTTGATTCCAAACCATGATCTTAACACTACACTCTTTGACAAAATCCTTACTAAGCCTCCATAAAAACCACAGTTGATGCTTCTTACAACCCAAGAAGCAAGTAAGATTTGATGATAAAGAAATACACTTTAAATCCCACTATTAATCTCCCAAACACTAATTTAGCAAGATAAGGTTATGAATGGAAATAATGAACTCTCTTGCTAAAATGTGAGGAAAGATGATAAACAATGCTTGAAAGTTATTCTCAATAGGTAATTCTTGAAGTACTAGAGAGTGAATGCCATTTGTGTCAAAAAGGATGCCTATATATTAAAAAATGAATAACAAATGTAGGTCAGCTATATCGTGTTACAACAGAAGGTCATTTGATAAATTGAAAATAATTCGATAGATCACAATTATTCACAACAATCGAATAATTCGATAGACCAAATTACTTTGGTATGTCAAATTGATTCTTAATTGTGAATCCTGTAAGCTTAGATTTTGATTTACCGAAAGTTATTTGATATGTCACTTGAATGTTTTCAATGTACTCGACTTTAGACTTTAAACTTGGCTATTTTCCTAAGATTTTAGAGTATTTGGGAGATTATTGTAAGATTCTAAAAACATATAAGTTACATTTATACGAAGCTTGATTTCATAATACACTTGATCTTCTATCTTCATTAAATTTTAACTTAACTTGACTTTTTCCGATGGCTTCACAATCATCAATGATCTTTTTTTTTAATCCTTCCTTTTACACTTGGTCAAACAAGACACTAAAAGATGCACATAAAATATATTAATCTTTGTTATTATCAAAATTAGACATGATAAAACATAATAGTCCACACTTACAATCCACCAGGACACCGCCTAGGCACATGTCATAATAACAATGTTTCTATTCTTGACTATTCTATCAAATTTACCAATTATCTATCCTTGTCTATTCTACCAAATCACAATTTACCATTATCTACCTGGCCTAATCTACCAAATTACAAATATTTGATTACAAAAAAACCTCCATGTTTTCCACCACATTACTTCTGATGACCGCAGGATGCAACAGTGAGTTGTTATCGGTGGCACCATTGAAGTTAATGGTATCGTTGTTGAATTGGATACTCCCAAGTCAAGTTGCCACCACCCCATCATTGAATCAGGTACATCCCTCATTCCAATCCTGTCATCTCTTGCAACATAATCCTTCTCGAAAACTGAGTCCTACCTTGACATCTTCCCACAGCCAACAACACCACAGCCGGCAAATCAGTATGGCTACGTAATATTGATTTCCTCCTTGTTGCCTTCATTCTAAAACCTACACACTTCAATGGTGACTCTTGTTAAGTCACCTTAATCACCAAGTAACAACATAGAGCCTGTCTGTCCATGTAAACACCTACCAAGTTGTATCCAGGAGATCAACCAATGTCCACATCTGGAGGAAAATATATAGTTTCATGGTGAGGGAAAATGAAACAGTTACTACCAACTTTATTAAATAGATACTGACAGTGATCCTGCATTTTTTCCACCTCTTCTTGTGGGTTCACACGTATCTGGATTTTTTTTTGGGTTTTGAAATTGAATTTATGTCATTCACTGGAATGATAACTGCAGATGAACTGTTTTATATATTTAGGTAACTTCAACATTTCTTAATGCTTCGTTTGAAGAACACAGAGAGTGATAAACCTTCAAGAAGCTTTGAATAATTAGGATTGCAAACCCTCTCAGAGATTGGTTGTTGGAGTAAGCATTTTCTGATCACATAAATGCAGATTCTATGCAATATGAACATTCATAGCCTCTGGAGTTTGTTCCTCATTATAATTTTAAGAAACATTAGACATGTGTTTTTGGTATTTGTCTTAGCTGAAATCAACCCTGTGACTTCTGCTTGAAAAGAATGCATGGCATTTTGATATTTGTGGCTCTCAGCCAGGGAAAAAATTGGTAAGTATTACCTGATCATATATTTTCTTTAATAAATCATACAGTGTTGTCAATTTGTGCACTTATTTCTTTCATTTTGTCTAGACAATGAAAAATGAAATCCAAATAAACTATGCATTCTTTCTCTTAAGCTTGAAACCACTTATATTCTACCTAGCTCCATTTTTCCAATTTCTGAGTCTCTTCTCAGATTTCCACCTCATACAGATAGTCATCAGTACCCCCTTCCCGCGTTAGAGATCTTATCTAAAATTCTTATATAATTCACACATGGAAATGATTCTTGTCACAAGCCCATGCAACAATGATGAGGATAAACTAGTGAGACTACTAATAGAATTCTGTCTGTCCATGAAAAAGCGATCAAGTTGTATCCAGGAGATCGACCAATGTCCACATTAATGTAGTTTGACATGGGTCATTTTCCTTTCTTAAACAACCACATTAATCAACTCTATACGACAATTCATTTTCCTTCATAACCAGGTGATTAACCAATGTCCACATTAATATAGTTTGACATGGGTCATTTTCCTTGTTAACAACCACATTAATCAACTCTAAACTACAGATCATTTTCCTTCATTGAAACAACCCCATGTCCATGACACTAAATCGTTAAACTAAACTATGGATCCATGTGGGAGCAACTAGATTCAAATTATAGGAACTAGAAAGGGCTGAAAACACTTCAGAACTAACATGTTGATACTTCTAAGCATAAGAAAAGACATGAGCAGGAAAATCAGAAAATGAGTTCCTTGAGGTAAATGGTGAAAAGAATTCACATTACTGACCTCATATGATTGCTTACTGTAACATCTGTGCCTGGATTTTTCCATTTATTGTTAAACCATGGAATTTCTTGTAATTATTTGTATGTGGTTTATTAATGGTAAATCCAGTTGTGTGTTGGTTGTGGTTGCTTCTCTGTGTTCTGTGCGCAGTGGGTTCGCACGGCTGAGGAGGAGCAGGGAAGTGTGTGGTAGTGCGTGCGGAGGCAGTGAGGGTTCGCACGGCTGCGGGAGGCAGTGCGTGCGGGAGGCTGCTGTGGCTTCGCGCGTGGGGAGCTGGCCAGGTACGCGTCCCTTT
>JAMKQA010005394.1:0-18598 GCA_024699735.1 Posidonia australis
TCAACTGGTTCCTCCTCATTCAGGCCATTCTTTGGGTTACCTGGAAAGAGAGGAATGCCAGGATTTTTCGGAACATTTCTAAACCAGTGTTTATTTCTGTTTCTGATATTATTGGACTAATGGAGTTCTGGTTAGAATCTCTTCTTCCAGGTATTGACAAAGAGGACTTGAGGAGCTCTGTTGCCTCTATGAAGGCCGCTTAGGCAGAAACCTTTCCTGCCTCTGCTGATGCTCCTCCCTCCGTCGACTCCAATATCCCGTCTGTGGCTGCTGCCCCGTCTGATGATATTCTGCAGCAGTAGACTCGTCCTTTGCTTTTCTTCTTTTTTCGCTTTTACATTGTCAATCTTGGCGTTTGTAATATTGGCATGAACATTGCCTAAATTTTGTTACTTCTTTTTGATCCCGGCTTACGCCGTGGACTAATATATATCACTAATACTTACCATGGCCAAAAAAAAAATGTTTGGCAAAATTCTGCAAGGGGAAATCAACATATGCCGGAAAATTGCTCAACAAATTGGTATTCTTGTAGAACGGATCTGCACATTGGCTGCTTGGGAACATGCCATACTCCTATGCCAGGCAGATTTTGAATCTTCTCAAGTAGCATTGCTGCACAATGGAGGAACTCTTGGCATGTTTGGATTGGCACAGCAGTACAAGCCGTACTTCTATACAAAAGCATAAAGCAACACACCAATGTTATTTCATTACATGCGTCCAGGATTGTCTGCACCATTGGATAGGTTCTCTTTGCATCTTTTGTTGACCACAAATGAAGATCTCTGGTCATCTCTATCTCGACAATACTTTTGGCTTGCCTTAAGGTTTAACTACTTAAAGAAATCCATCAGTCCATGGTCTGCAATTCTCTCTCACTGCTTTTATTGAGCCTCTTTGCAAATATAGGAGGAACTCCATGATCTGTTTTATTGATCATGCATCTTAGTATCCTTCAATCTCATTTCAAAGATTTTGGTGATTATGAAGTAGTTTGAAAGAGAGATTATAAAGTAGTTTGAAAGAGAAAAAGACAAACTGAGAGTTCTATCCAGATTGATGTTTATCAACGAGCCACCGTGAAGCCCTGATTAGAAGAAATCAATGTCATAATATCCTTTCTGAAAATGGCTTCTATCGTCGAAGGCTGACATAAGGGATCTGGATTCTTGTCGATGCTCCTGTAGTGATCGGGATCTGGATTCTTGCAAATGTTCCTATAGTAATCTGGAATCTCTAATATTACCACTTTTGATATTTGACAAACACAACCAGGATTAAAGTAAGAGATAGTGAGAATCAAGCTCAGCCATTTCAAACAAGATGCTTCTCATTCCAATCGTCAAGCCTAGAAAAATTCCAACAATAGAAATAGTTTTGCGTCAAGTTGGTCTTGAGCTGTTAAAAAGCAACGAAAAATTTATTTATTGTTTCATGATTTTTTCCCTAAAAATGTTGACGTTAAGTTTCTAATTAATTATTAAGGAACATCTTAAGATATTAGAAAATATCTAAGTTGTCAAAAAAAAAACAAAAGATTTCAAAAAAAAAAAAAAAAAAAACAATTCAGTGCATTATTGTGCACGTGCTGCTGGTAGTGATGTATAAACCCAATAAAATAAATCTTACACGATTTGCAGTAAAAATACAAAAGAAAAGGACCAAAACCATCATTTACCAATCGTCTTCACCACCACTCCAGAGTCCAGACATCCACCCCCCACGGCCCACCCCCCACCCCCACACATCTTAGCCTCCAGATCTGCTCCTGCCTGAGATCTCCGCCGGCGCCCATGGCGGCCGTCACCACCACCACCTCCTCTTCCTCCCTCCGCCACCGCGACGAAGACCCCTCATCCCCCTCCTCCTCTCCCTCCACCACCACCTCCATCACCTTCGGCAGCCACTCGCCCCTGGACCAGATCCGGAGCCTTACAGACATCAGCGCCATCACCCGCCTCCTCCACGAGTGCATTGCCCACCAGCGCTCCCTCGACGACGACCTCTCCTCCCTCCTCTCCCACCGCCCCGACCTCGACCGCCAACTCCTCTCCCTCGACCTCTCCTCCTCCCACCTCCTCTCCCACCTCCTCTCCTCCTCCCTCCACCTCCGCTCCTCCCTCTCCTCCACCTCCGACCTCGCCGACCGTGTCTCCTCGAAGGTCCGCGAGCTGGACCTCGCCCAGTCCCGAGTCCACTCCACCCTCGCCCGCATTGACGCCATCGTCGACCTCGGCCACTGCGTCGACGGAGCCGTCAAGTCCCTCGCCAACCAGAACTACGAGTCCGCCGCCGAATACGTAAAGAACTTCCTCCAGATCGACGCGAGGTACAGGAAGGACTCGGATGTCGACACGAGGTCGCAGCTGATGGAGACGAAGAGGCAGCTCGAGTCCATCGTGCGGAGGAACCTCACGGAGGCGGTGGACCAGAGGGATCACCAGAGCATTCTCCGGTTTGTCAAGATCTTCTCGCCGCTGGGTCTCGAGGAGGAGGGGCTTCAGATCTACGTCGCATATCTACGGAAAGTAATTGGTATGCGGTCGAGGTTGGAGTTCGAGCATCTTGTTGAGGTCGTGGAGCAGCAGCAGAAGGGGATTCCATCGCAGGAAGAAGCGAATATCGTTGGATGTCTCACGAATTTGTTCAAGGATATCGTTCTGGCGGTTGAGGAGAACGATGATGTGTTGAGGAGCCTCTGCGGGGAGGACGGGATTGTGTATGCAATATGTGAGTTGCAGGAGGAATGTGATTCGAGGGGGACTATCGTGCTCAAGAGGTATATGGAGTACAGGGCGTTGATGAGGATAGCTTCGAAGATCAATTCCTACAGCAAGAATTTACTTACTGTTGGCGTCGGGGTTGGAGCTGTACCGGAGGGACCCGATCCTAGGGAGATCGAATTGTACCTTGAGGAAATCTTGTCACTTACGCAGCTTGGGGAGGATTACACAGAATTCATGATTTCGAAGATCCGGGGACTCGGTTCTGTTGATCCTGAGCTTGGGCCTCGGGCAACCAAGGCGTTTCGAAGTGGGAGCTTCAGTAGGGTTGTGCAGGACATTACTGGGTTTTATGTGATTATGGAAGAGTTCTTTCTGGTTGAGAACGTCAGGAAGGCGATAAACATTGACGAGCTGGTGTCGGATAGCCTTACAACCTCGATGGTGGACGATGTGTTCTATGTGCTGCAGAGTTGTTGTAAGAGGGCGATTTCTACAGGGAATATCAACTCGGTACTTGCGGTCTTTAGTGGTGCTGTGAATTTGTTGGCTAATGAGTATCAGGAAGCCTTGCAGCAGAAGTTGAGAGAGCCAAACTTGGGGGCAAAGTTGTTCTTGGGTGGTGCTGCAGTGCAGAAGACGGGAACAGAGATTGCAACTGCACTGAACAACATGGACGTTAGCTCAGAGTATGTTCTCAAACTGAAGCATGAAATCGAGGAGCAGTGTGCAGAGGTACATTTTTTCTTAGAATTTTACTGGTTTTCCAATATCTTCTAGTTTGATGCTAGAAATTAGTTCTACTTCTGAAGAAATTTTAATATGCCTAATATTTTAAGCATTCAATACGTAAAGGAATAACAAAAAGTCAAAAACTGAGCAAATATCCAATAAAATGAATAATTAGAGCCTCCAACAACAGAATATAAAGCATCACGAGACTCCAACAAAATAATCATACAAATAAAGCAAGAAAATATTGCTCATTTACCACTGTCAATTGCGTATAAATATTTTGTACATTAACTTCTTTGTACAATTTTGCAGTTCTAGAAATGCTTGTGAATCCTTGTGTATGCTTATACACACATGTAAAATTCATACAATCATTAATTCTCAAAAAATGTAAAATAAGGAGAAATTGAATTACTTCTTATTTTTTAGGCCACCAATATTGTGGATTTAGAGATCCTGAAAATGTCAAATTAACTCATCCTCTCACCATATCATTCTTGGTAGGATATAAGCAAATCTACTTTGTCAAGTGTAAACTACCTTCATGTTGTCTATTCCAATGGATAAAGTAGAAAGAACTGTGTCAAACAACCTTTTTCAAAAAAAGGACACTTGCGTCAAACAATGGTGTGCTGTGCACGCTACACTCCTCTTCATGGCTATCTCCTCCATTGTTTTACCTCTATGAGGAAGTATACCATTTACATATGTAATGCTTGTTTATTGATTGAACCTCTTATCAATTTTCAATTTCATATCCTTATGCATATCTATTTTTATATCTGTTATGTGAGCTCCAAAAGAATCAATCTGCTTTTATTTGTATATTATTAGGTGTTTCCTGCACACACTGACAGAGAAAAGGTGAAATCTTGTTTGTCTGAACTTGGTGAGATGAGCAACAGCTTCAAGCAGGTTCTCAATGCTGGAATGGAGCAGCTGGTGACAACCATCACCCCTCATATTCGACCTGTGTTAGACAGTGTTGGGACCATCAGCTATGAACTTACAGAATCTGAATATGAAGAATACGAGGTGAATGATCCATGGGTCCAAAAGGTTCTTCATGCTGTCGAAACAAGTATTGCATGGCTCCAACCAACAATGACAATGAATAACTATGATTCACTGGTTCATCTGGTTATCGATTTCATAGTGAAGAGGCTTGAAGTGATAATGATGCAGAAGAGGTTTAGCCCACTTGGAAGCCTCCAACTTGACAGGGATACAAGGGCATTGGTGAACCATTTCTATGATATGACCCAGAGACCTGTGAGAGATAAGTTTGCCCGTCTTACGCAGATGACAACTATTCTCAATGTTGAGAAGGTCTCTGAAATTATGGATTTCTGGGGAGAAAACTCAGGGACCATGACATGGCGACTGACTCCTGCTGAGGTAAGGAGAGTCTTGGGTCTAAGAATCGATTTTAAATCTGAGGCTATTGCTGCTCTCAAGCTCTAACATGTCAGTTTCCTGTTCTTATTGTTTCTACCACCTTTTTGTTTATTCTATTCTCATGAAGACATCATTATACAGTTATTAGAAGTCATGTTTTACTTGAAGAAAGCTTTTGTTTTGTTCATCACTTGATGCAAAAGAACCCATTACTGTGGTATATTTTGTACAGCTGAATAATCTTTCTTACCATCTTAATCTTATATACTAATTGTGTAAGAGAGAAAAAGTGTAGTATTGATCCTTAGAGGTACAATTGATCGGAATTGATCAACAGTAAATACCATCAAGGGGAAGCATGAGGTTTTTAATGATGCCTTGTTGATGAAATGGCTTTGGAAGTGGAGGAATAATGAAGAAAGTGTTTGGAACTCATTGATCAACAGTAAATACTATCAGGGGGAAGCATGCTTTGATGGTATCGAATGGGAGGCAAGCGCTACCTCATTTTTGGCGACAAGTCAACTGCACAGGGCCAATTATGAAATCTCTTGTCTACCCATCACTTGGTGACAACCAGTTAATCAAGTTCTGGGCTGGCCCGTAGGTGGGAGGAAGGATCTTTAAAATTGATTTCCCTCAGTTATTTCATATTAGTCAAGAGAACGGGTGCAAGGTAGCTGTACCAGGCATGCTAATGGAACCCAGTTAAACTTGGAAATTCAGCTTCTGAAGAGGGCTTTGAGGTCATGAGACCAAGGAAGTTATTTTTCTACTTGAAGCACTGCAAGGCCTCACCTCCAACTGAGAAAGCAAATTGCCAGAGATGGAGTTCAGCACCAGACGGGAAGTTCTCGGTTGGTCTAGCATTTGCAGTTTTATGCTAGGAAGATTCACAAACAATGACACACTGTGATTTGCAGCGGTTATATTTGCAGGTCTATTCCATGTTAGTGTTTGTCTGCCTCAGCGTTTATATAGAGGATTACATATGTGAAGTAAAATCTCTGCTGAAGGTTGAGCTATTTTTATGGCTGCTAGCAAAGGAGTGATTAGCTACTCAAGTGTATGGACCTCAAGTGCTAACCAGACATCCTGTGTGTATTGCTTGGACTTGCAGATGACGACGTGCCACATCTGTTCATGTTTTGCTCCATTTCTGCTGCAGCTTAGGTGGAAGTTTGCAAAGAATGGAATTGGAAACTGCCCGCAATGTAGTACTTTAGGAATTTCCAACCCAGGTTGTCAAGGGAAAGAGGTCATCAACCAGAGAACACAAGCTCTTGGCCTGTCACGCTGTCTGTTGGTTTTTATGGAGGCACAGCAATGATATTGTTTTTGACAGTGGGTAGTGTTGCCTTGTTCAATGTTTTGAAAAACGGAAAATGGTCTGTCTTAAAACATTTTTTGAAAACAAGGAGCTTAAATGGGGGTTTAATTAAAAAAGTGTCAAAACTAAAAAAATAAAAATAAATGTAACATGCATATAACCAACAACATTCAACAAATTACCTTAATATATGGAACAAATTATCATAACTTGAATATGTGTAATTATCATTTAACCATGATAATTCCAAAACATAAATTAAATAACTAAATAAGTGACAAACATAAGTAAACTAATAAATACCTAGATAATCAAATTATGTCAATGGCAAGTAGTCCTTAAAATTATACCTAAAAAACGCCATTTTTACTCAAATAATAGTGTCATGTAAAGAATACTTAAACAAAATTTAAACTACCGTTTTTTCTGTTTTTTGGAACAATGGTCTTGATGATCTTGTGATGGCTGCTAAGGCATTGGTAAAACTTTGCTGCACCGCCTTTGTTCCTGTGTAATTTTTTCTTCTTTGCGTTGTTGGCCCATTTTACATTCTATTCCAATAGTTATTATAAGAATCATCCTGCCTTTTTTTCAGAAAAAATCAAAAAACAAAACACAAACGCCACATGCCCCATATGCGAACCTACACGAATATAAGACATAAAAAATGCATAATATATGTTTAAGATCATAAATTCATACAACATTTAATACATATTTTATAAGGAAATAAGGAACCTGCTTGTGACTAGCAGCCCATGTTATCTGCTGGTCATCTATTATTTATTTATTTATTTATTTTTTAAAAACCTAAAATTTAAGTATCTTACTAAGAATTATTGGTCATAAGAAAAAGCGACCATGCAAGAGGCTTTTATGTATATCTGCAACTATTATTTATTTATTCGATGGACTTAATGTTGTATAACATATATTAGTAAACAATTTTGGGTATACGTTTCAGTATTGTTTAATGTGTTGAGTTTTAATTGCTGAAATTACTGCAAATTTTCTAATCTTAAGTCCTTAAGATGAAGAGGCCATGTCAATTGGATTGAAATGAAATTCTGAGGTAATGTATTTTATAGCTTAATTATTCAGTTGCCCCATTCTGATCTTGGCTGCTTGTCATGAGCAGTTCCCCGAATCTGATTTTATTTTTACTTATTACTTCAGAAAAAGTCATTTTTTCTGATATTTTTTGTTTAATCTTTTTTAGCAGTTCTTTTAGGTTTTTAACATGTTAAGTTAATTGTTTATTAGTTAGTAGTTAGATGCAGTAATGGATTTCATAGATCTATATATTCTACATAGTCTATATACATAGGTCTTGTATTCTTTGATTTGATAATGCAATTAGATTTTTCTTTCCACATGGTATTAGAGCACTAGGATTTCCACATAGATCTCTACAACAATTACCATCATTGTTGTTGTTGCTACTATTGATCATTGAACAGGCTGTTAGAAACTATAGTTGTTGTTTTGCGTAGAAGCCTCTTTTTTTATTGTTGTTTCATCGGTTGGTTAGGGGATTGTAGAAACCTTAACGGTGTGTTGATTTTTGTTCGTATGTGGAAGGCATTTATTGGATTTTTTGTTTTATAGTTTGGGATTGTGTCTGTTCATTGTTTGTTGGGTTTAATGGTGTCGTCTTCGTCTACCCCTAGTCTTCATACGTTTGCTAGACCATGGTCAAGTTGAATGGTCTAAGTTAGCTTTTATGGTCACAATCCTTCAAAATTTTTTTTGAGTACAAAAAAAGTTGTCCATTATTAAGAAAGACCTAGCTGATGCCAAAGGTGCAGCTTATGAATGTGTATGGGTATAGAATGATTATTGTGTGAGATTATGATTATTGAATAGTATAGCCCACTGATTAATTGTAATGTCGTGTAACATCTGTAAATTCATTTTGTAATTATTTACATTTTTAATGTATTTATTTTTAGACAAGTGTTACTGTGTCGAGGCCTGTTGTGTGATTTTGTGGTTTTGGTCTTGGAGCTCGAGGGTCGGCTTTTGTTTGTGTGCTTTTGTGCGTGGTTGGCACTGTACTTGTGGACCCGTGTGTGGGTTTGTATGTGGGCCCATGTGTGGTCTATGTGTGGGCCCGTGTTTCTGGGTCAATTGGCTGTGTGGATTTGGTGTGCTTGTGCGGAACGCTGGTAGACAGAGCACATAGTTATGCACGTGCCCAGCTACCATGTTGCATGGCTTTATAAGCCCATGCATGCTCAGTACCCGACCAACCTTCCCCCCTTGTCCTTCTTCTTCCTCACACTTCCTCCTCCCCTCCTCTTCCTCACAACCGTCGGCACCTTCCCCCACCTCGCCTCTCCCCTCCACCCCTCTCTTTCCCCCAGCTACTCACACTCTCCCTCCCCCGTCTCTCTTCCCTTCACCCATTCTCTCCCTCCCCTGTTTGCTCCTGTTGGTGGTGCCGTGAAGAAGCAGAGGTCGGCGACGACTTGAGGCAAATGGTGGCGGTGCGTGGAGCTCCGATGCGATATCCCTGAGGCTGTGGAGTGGTTGAGGACGCTTGGGATCGTCGGAGTTGGCTGGAGATCGGAGTTGGGTCATCGAGTGTGTTTTCAGGTATGCTCCTCACCTCCGTGTTGTAGAGAGCATGGAAATGGTAGAAAATGATAGGAATGCATGAAATCTAGATAAATTTATATTCCTATAACTTATTGTGAATTTATGGTGATTTATGATAGAATTTATGGCCATTAATAGCGTAGTGTGGTTTTGGGTCATTTACGACTCTTGTGACTTCTTGAATTTATTTCTTGTCGCATGATGAATAGATTTTGATTTTGATTGTGTGGATTTGAAGTAGACTCGAGGGTCTACAATATAAGTTTTAGTTGCATTTTATGGTGCTTGTTTTGGAGTTTCGTCCTTTGGTCCCATTTTAGGCGATTTCACGAGCTTGTGACTGAGGGTTGTTTTCTACTTTTGCAAAAAATAACATACCGAATGATCGATCTGTTTTTCGGTATGCTGTTCCATGCCTCGAGTGTTGACCTGTACCTAGTTTGGACGATCGATTTTTTTGATTGATCGAACCTTCGAGTTTCGGTATTCCATTTTTCAAATTTGGTCTATCGATTCAGGTCACAGCTATTTTTATGAAAAAAGTGATTTTTGAGGATTTTCTGGGTTAGTTTACTTTGCCCAATTGTGATGGGATCGTGGGCCATCAGTGGGGGTCTTGTGGGACACCTGATGTGCCATTTTGTCAAGGTTTTTGGATGAGTTTTCAAAGATATAAAATGATTTTCAAATCGGAAACGATTTCCCTAGTTTTCTGTTTGCAGGCTGAGACACCATAGGACCATGTTGTCGGGACTAGGGAATGTGATGACATTCTCGGGTGGTCAAGCACGTCTCCCTTGTTGAGGTTAGGGGTTAAGAGATGAAGGCGAGTGCTTATCGGGTCTTGAAGGTAGGATACTCCTTAACAGTTGTTCGAGAAGCCGAGGTTGAAATCCACGGGTTGAGGTATTATTTGACATGATGGGGAGGTATAATACTCCCTGTGACTATGCCGGTGGAACCATATACGACTCTCCCCTACCGGGTGCGTGAAAGCACTCGAGGAGACCCGATATGGTCACGACGAAGATAGTGAATCCAGACAAGAAGATTGGGCTCAAAGACACCAAGGAAAGATGAGAAAGGATAAGGAAAGGAATCGCCACCTAGTCTTTTAATGGAAAGACGAGGAAAACCAAACACACAAGAAAACCAAGAAGCAAACAAGATGCAAAAAACATGTGTACTCCGTGCCTAATGGATATAATGCACAAATGAATGCGGGCCAGAGAAAGGGTAAGGATTCTGGTTACACATGGGGAAGGGGTTAGGCACTCCCATGCGCCCGAGAAAACTTGGTCTTTCTAGGTTTCCTACTTGTCAATGGTCAATTAAATGTGTGCTTGCTTATCCTAAATGTGCATGTTAAAGATGACTGGAAAACATGCCAAATCAAAGAGAAGAAATGAAACAAAAGGAAAATGTTAATCCAAGAGTCAAATGTAGGCATTGAGAACCGCTTTACTGTACGTCCTTGGGCGATGAGAAAAATCGTGAAAATCGAGAAATTCTCGGAAAGCGTCTCGTAAATCAGTGGAAATTTGGATAAATTCGAGAAAATCAAACTGGGAAAATAATCTTCATTCGGAACAATGTCGGCTTTGTTAAGCCTTGTACTGTACGCCCTCGGGCGATGGAAAGCCAAATCAAATCTAAAGATGCGAAAATCAGAAAGAATCTGGGAAACGACGAGAAAATCAAACTCACAACGAGTCAGAAATGCGTGTGCAATGTAAAAAAGAAAAGGCAAGAAAATTGCATGAAAAAGTGCGACAAAATGCATGTGTGAGTGTAAAAATACGAATTCCAGGGGCCTTTGTGCAAAAAACCCTAATTCTGAATAAAACTGAAATTCTGAAGCCCAAATCATCAAAAATACATAGGAAAACACATTCTATGCAATTATGAAGAAATCTGGGGTCAAATGTGCAAATATGTGCATTTCTGGCCAAATTGATGTTTCCTAGGGGTTAGAATGCAATTCTGCCACTAAAACATGCATTTAATGCAATTAAGTGGAAATTCAGGGTAAAATATGCAAGAAAAAGGATTCAGGAAAGTCTCAGAAAGTTTCAGGGGCAAAATAGTAAATTTAACCTAGAAAACAAGCATTCAGTGTGAAATCTGTAAAGTGCAGGGCTAAAATGCAATTTACCCAGAGAATTAATGCATTCAGAAGAGTTTCTGTGAAGTTTAGGGGTTTTAATGCAATTTATTCAGCAAAATATGCATTCAAAATTATTTCAGAGAGGTTCAGGGGCTAAAATGCAAATTAACCGAAGAAAATATGCATTCTGTATATTTTAATGAAGTTCAGGGGTTTAAATGCAATTTATTCAGCAAAATATGCATTCAGAATGATTTCAGAGAAGTTTAGAATCTTTTATGCAAAAATATTGGATTAAAATGCATAAAAAGAAACTCTAAAGGTTTTTATTAAACTTTTAAACTTGGAAAACACTATTTTGAATACTCAGGGGGCACAATGCAATATTTTTAGTTAAAACTTTATTCAAATGAATTAAGAAAATGAGCAAGGATTTAAGTGTAAGAAAAGGACCAATTTGTAATAAAAAAAGGGACTTAAATGTAACAGTTAAAAAGTTACAGAATTTTATTTAAAGAAAAAAGCTTTTTTAATTTTTCAAAAGGAAAAAGATCTACGGCCGCCGACCGCCGGAGGGGTCACTGGAAGCTCTCCCACCTCCCTCGCCGTTGAGGCACTCCAGCGACGACGTCGGAGAAGGAAGAGGTTGCTTGAGGGTCGCGGCTCGTGATCTAGAGGTCCAGGGAGCTTTGGGACGTCGAGTCGAGCATCTTCTCTTCTCTAGGAGCTCGAACGGTGGATGATGTCGTGGAGAAAGCTTCGACTGCCATCGACGTCTTCTTCTCCAGCGAGCGAGGTTGCAGTGGTGATTCGAGGCTCGTGGCTCAATTCTAGAGGCTCTGATGTGCTTAGGGTGTGCCGTGGAAGCTTTCTGGAGGCTTTGAGAGGCACGACGTGGCTGGAGGTTCATCATCCTTCTTTGGCTCCGGTCGTCTTCTCCAGCGACGGCGTCCTGGCGTATCTCCGACGAGCTTTTGGTGGAGACTTCGGGAGGCTGTGGAGCGGAAAAGCGAGAGGGAATCCAAGGGAGGAGGAATCAACACACTGGGGCCAAGTCTGTGCCCTGGACAAGCCTTACCACCTAGGGCGTCGGAAAACAGCTCCGACGAAGCCTAGGGGGTGACTCTGATCAGAGGAGACCTCTGAATCAATTGGAATCGATCCAGGAAGATAGGGGGAGACCTAGGAGAGCTCTTTAACATGAATTGAAGTCAAGAGAGCGTGTACCTGGTCTGACAGTGAAATGGATGATCGGAGCTCGCTGGAGGACGCCGGAGCTCACCAGAGATGACTGAGAACTCTGGTTTCTCACCTCCATGAGCTTCCTCTCTCTTCCAGGAACTCTCTGGTAGCTCTAGTTGGGAGGGGAAAGGCTTGAGAAGCTCTCCTCTCTCAATTTTTGCAAAAAATGCTAAAAGTTCCAAAAGTCTAAAAGTCCCCTTCTACTTGCACAAGGAGGCTATTTATAGGCTTAGTTGGTTGTTAGGGCTGGAGTGGAAGGTGGTTAGATTTGTTGGAGATTGGTTAGGAAGTGGTTGAGTTTGTTGAATTAGTTACTTGAGGTTTGACTTTAGGGCTTGGGGCTTGACTTAGGATTTGACCTAGGCTTAGGGTTTAACCTAGGTTTAGGGTTTGGATTAGGGTTTAGTTTTGTATTTAGGTCAGTTAGGGTTTTGTAGTTAGGTTTTGCGTTGGTGGTTGTCAGAGTGAGGAGTGGTTGTTGGGTTTGGCCTATGCAAGCATATTGGGGTGTCTACAAATGCCTCTCCTTAAGAGAGGTCAGAGGACGAATGGAACAGAGACCGACGTTCAGGGTTGACAGAGACACCCCACCCTTTTTTGCAAGGAAGAGAGATCAGGAGAAGGAGAATCATCGCTCGGTGTTGACGAAGATGCCCTATCCGAAGCTGCAAAGAAAAAACAGTTAATGGCAGCCAGCTACCAGCTAGTGAATGCACCAAAGGTCCCGTTGCCACAGCCAAAGCCAACCACCAGAGAAGTCAATACAGATGACCAAAAACTGACAAGTTGACGACCAATCAGCTCCTAAAAGACATGACTGGTTATTACACTTGTCGAGAGAAGCGTCGGACAAGACTCACGGTGCTTGTCAACCGAGAAGTGACTGGTCGCAAAAGTCATCCGGGTAGTTCGGGCTACCAACCCAAAGGAAGGAAAAAAAAGTGAAAAGGAGGGCACCAGGATTCATCCTAATAGAACGAACCGTGGATAGGAAAATTCAAATGTGAAAAGGGGGCACCAGGATTCGTTCAAATAGAACGAACTATGGATGGGAAAATTCAAATGTGAAAAGAGGGCACCAGGATTCGTCCAAATAGAACAAACCTTGGATGGAAAAATTCAAATGAAAAGGGGCACCAGGATCCATCCCAATAGAACGAACCTTGGATGGGAAAAAGGCACTAGGATTTGCTCCAATGGAGCGAACCTTGGATGGGAAAAAGGCACCAGGATTCGTTCCAATGGAGCAAACCTTGGATGGGAAAAAGGCACAAGGATTCGTTCCAATAAAGCGAACCTTGGATGGGAAAAAAAGGCACCAGGATTCGTTCCAATGGAGCGAACCTTGGATGGGAAAAAAGACACCAGGATTCGTTCCAATAGAGCGAACCTTGGATGGGAAAAAAAAGGCACCTGGATTCGTTCCAATAGAGCGAACCTTGGATGGGAAAAAGGCACCAATATTCGTTCCAATGGAGCGAACCTTGGATGGGAAAAAAAGGCACCAGGATTCGTTCCAACGGAGCGAACCTTGGATGGGAAAAAAGGCACCAAGATTCGTTCCAATGGAGCGAACCTTGGATGGGAAAAAAAAGGCACTAGGATTCGTTCCAATAGAGCGAACCTTGGATGGGAAAAAAAAGGCACCAGGATTCGTTCCAATAGAGTAAACCTTGGATGGGAAAAAGGCACCAGGATTCGTTCCAATAGAGCGAACCTTGGATGGGAAAAAAAAGGCACTAGGATTCGTTCCAATTGAGCAAACCATGGATGGGAAAAAGGCACTAGGATTTGTTCCAATGGAGCGAACCTTGGATGGGAAAATCAAAGACCTCGAATTCGTCCGTTAGGATCGGGATTCATAGGTGAAAAGGGAATTCCACCCTACCTAGTGTAGAAGTTGTGAAGACTTCATTTGTCTAAGTCAGGGCAACAACACAGGATTCTCGACTATTATCTGGGTGGTCCCCAGCGCGAAGCTGACAGGTCAAAGAAAGTAGAATTCTGCACCAGTCATGCGCATGCTGTCGTGATGGCGATTTATGTTCCGCATCAACCATAAGCAACCAAACAAGTTGGCCAGAAATGTTCTGAAGAATTTTATTATCAGAGTCAGTGAAGTGATTACATGTATTTCAATTTGCAAAGAACCAGTAACATGACATGAATGTTAAGAATCTACGTCATCTCTAGATCTTTTGGAGCCTACGGCTTTGGCAAAGAGCGTACGGCTCAGGGCGGCGCTACAGATTGGCCAGGTCTCTTCGACTTCGGCTTCATAATCTACTATGCATCTCTTCCCCTTTATGACTGCAACATCCTTCGATCGTATGGAGCCATTGAGCAGGCGAGAGAGCTCCTTAGTCATTGCATAAGAGCTCAGAGAGTATTCTTGGAATCGTGTTGGCATTTGCCCCTGAACAAAAGCATCTTGCTGGTAACCGAACTGCCGCATCACACGGACTGGGTGATATTCCACTCCACCAGTCAACCCTGGCAGGATGATAAGCTGCATGTTGACTGTGTTGAAGAAAGCCTCAATGTTATGAGAAGCTGAAGGAATAATGCGCCAGATGATTTTCTGTTCTGTCAAGCTTTCTAAACACTCGTACTCCTTCTGAACTGAGGTGAGCGTGCGCGCATGGCCACTTTGATAGTAAGATTTGAAGGCTGATCGTTGCGGGCACAAGACTTCTACACCCAAATGTGCAGCCAACCATACCTGTAAAAAAGCTCCACAGTCATAATAGTGTCAGTAGAGGCGCAGTGATCGATCCAGAGCCCGGTAAGTTTTCGCCAAGATGACTGGGGCTAGATCTATTTGTCGGGTAACAACTGCCAAAGCGATCTCAGCAACTTCAATGTTTACAACCATCCAGCCATGGCTGAAAATCAATTCTCCCAGGAAGCGGACAACAAAGTCTTTCAACCAAAGCTCGTCACCTAGGGGGCGCGCATTCCAGGTACATTGTCAAAGTAGGCTAGCTACAACATAGGAGAATGTCCGTCTGAACAGATGAGTTGACGACCACAATCACTGGTTGATAGGCTAGTTAGTTCACTCAAAACTGAAGAATACCCGTGGCACCGCATAAAGACGGTGGGTCCCAAGAACTTCTGTAGACAACATATTCTGTGGACCTCTTCTAAGGTTGGAGTCAGTTCGATTCTCCCAAAGTAGAAAACATGATGAGCCAGTTTCCAGAATTGGGCTACTGCACACAGAAAGTATCAAGAAACCTCCACCTTCGCGATATCTAGAAGCTTTGAAGAGATTCTCCAAATCCGCAGCTTGTCACGATCACTTTCAGTCAACTGCTTGATCCATGCTTGGAGAACTTCTGAGCAGTGTGTGGGAAAAACCATCGTAGGGAAACCCATAATCTGTAAGGTGTTTCAGCTTTCTTGGCCCGAGACTCCTTAGAAAGGGGGTAAACAGTCTCCTGCAGGACATGCTCAAAACACTGTTTTAGAAACGGATTTCAACATTGCTTCGTTCAACAACACTTAGCAGAATCAAAGTAGACAGGTAAGAGATGAAGTGTTATTGAAAAAATTAGAGAAACTGGCCCAAAGCTGAAAACTACAGCTGACTGGACAGAGAGTTGTTGGACAAACTAAATCTTGTGCACAACTTTGAGGGAAAACCCTGGTTTCAGTTGGTTCTGACCAGGTACCCAAGTAATGAGATGTGGCCATCAAACTTGGAAGGTCAGGATTATTTGATGATTGTACCCCCTAGGAGATTACCAGGGTCCTCGACCAACAGAGCAGCTGACATGTCCCTGGTCGAGTGTTGGCTCAAAGTGTCTAACCATAGGACAATTGACATGCCCCTGGCCTGACATGGATGACTCTTGACCAAACAGAGCAGCTTACATGCCCCTGGTCGAGTACTGGCTTAGTGTGTCTAACCATAGGATAGCTGATATGCCCGTGGTTTGACTTAAATGGTCCTAACCGACGAGAGCAGCTTACATGCCCCTGGTTTAGGCGATGTCCTCTTGATTCTCTTGAACTGAAAGTCGTTGTCACATCCTAGCCAAGAGAACCAAGCGATACTCTGCGACGTTTTTAGGATGATATTTGCTAAAAGAAGATGCTTGCATGCTAAATGATTTGTGGGATCTTATTAGTGCCCTTAGCATTGGGATGCTTACTGCCAAGTACAAGGGAACGGCAACTGCAGACCTCACTAGACTCTATTCAAGCCCCTAGTTCCTTAGGTGGCTCTCTGGAAACGAGTCACTGTGTCTTGGGCTCCGTTCCAAACCCCACTGGACCATACGTGTGCTCTTTTATTTTATTCATTCTTTATTCTTTTCCCCTCATAGGCATGTGGGTTCACCCTATCCCTCGCTTGGAGGTAATAGGTACCTGGTCTATGGTGGGGAGCTGCTACTATTTAAAGGGTTGGCTAGGCCCTTTTTGTAACATGTCTTCCAAGTATTCACTCCGACTCCTCTCCAAGATAAATTAGAGGGACAGAGCTACCCACCATGCCTCTCTCTTTAGGGCCGACTTCTATCTACGACTTCTGTCTTCTTATTCTTTTATGTCCTTTTATAGATATATATTTTTTGTTTTATTTCTCGCACTCTCACTCCCGCCCCTTAACGTTTTATCTCCCTCTGGGAGGTGCAGGGTCCCTGAGGAGCTTGGATACTTCGCCCAATTCATAATGAAAGGTGGCTCCCTCACCTCTAGGTTCCTGAATAGTATCTACCTGAGGAGGTGCTACACATTCCCCACATTGGCAAGCTTATTCTGCCTATCATCACTGGGCTAAGATCCATGCATGTGATGATGAAAACAAATGTCAGCCTATATATGCATATACTGAATGAGGGTTAGTATGTGTTGTGATGCAGAGCTACATGGATATAAGAAGATCATGTCCTCATGTATGCATGAAGGAAATTGTTAGTGTCACAGAGTAAGGACACACTGTTTATGATCACTGATAGTACTTTTTCAGGTAGCATGAATCAACTGGCTCTGACTGTTCGATGCAGTCCATGTCCTCAAGGATAACAACCCCTGATGGTGTTTTAGAATGGTCATTGTAAACCTAGTCTTCTTGTATGCACCCCTGATGATTCCTGGCTCTGCTATTTCTGAACTTGTGTCTGACTATTCCACTTCTGGTAGACAAAAGCTTTCAATTTCATGATGTCTTTGTACAACCTGTACAACAGGTGGGCAACTGTCCTCTGTCTGACTGATGTGAGTGCTTCCGCCCGGGTTCCTTCCTGAGCCTATCTCCGGATCTTTTTTTTTGGACCCCACTACTCAAGTGGGGCTAAGTCTGATAGTACCACCTAGACCCGCCTTCCGGCTGATAGGAGATAAACTCCTCTGGTCTAGTGCTTATGGATCCATTTGTAAGGATCTTTAGGCTTCACTAAAGGAGGGTGAATAGTGATTTAGTGAATAATTATCCTATTTTAGAGTTTGTTTATCAATTTACAATATTTCAAGTAATTTGAATATTATTAGGAAATTGATATTATGTTAAAGCATACAAAGAAAGGGGATGAGAGACAATGAATATGCACAAGTAGATTTATAGTGGTTCAGCCTCTCCGGCTTAGTCCACTCCTCGAGAACCCCTCGAGAATTCCACTAACCTGATCTTGTTCTGGGCCAAGATCGTGCCGTACACTCTTGACAAATCCTCGCCAAGCTCCGCAAAAACCGCGGCTTCCTTTTCTCAATCTGAAGAAGAACCTTTACACTTGGATTTTACAACTCTTTTTCTACAATCTCCCAACCTCAATTTACCTAAGTGGATGGATAAAATTGGAGCACTATTGCCTTGGGAGTTTTTCTAATAGAGTAGGAGTGAATGCTTGGAAATAGTGAGTAGCTTGAAGCTCTATATGAGTAGAAAGTATTGGTCCTCTCATAGGTGAACAATGGGGGCCTATTTATAGGAAAACATGGGTATAAGAATGTGTCTAACGTCTCTCTAGCGTTCAGCAATGGCTACTGATTCGGTATGCCGAAAACAAAATGGTCGACCGAAATGTGCAACGGTCGAGCATTTCGGTATACCGAAAATAATTCGGTATGCCGAAAACCTCTGATTCGATATGCCGACGAATTTTGGTATGTCGTTCTGGGTTTCTTTTCTGATTTTTCTAATCTGCATATATTTCGGTATACCGAGGAAATTCGGTATGCCAAAAATGCCCTTAGTCCTATAGTGAATGTTTTTCAATGAATGGTTGGTTTTGGGGCTAAGGCAATTTTCCTATGGCTCTATGTGGATATTTGGGAGATTAAAACAAGT
Organism: Posidonia australis; assembly: GCA_024699735.1. NCBI lineage: Eukaryota > Viridiplantae > Streptophyta > Magnoliopsida > Alismatales > Posidoniaceae > Posidonia > Posidonia australis. The sequence continues at coordinate 18,435 of JAMKQA010005394.1, forward strand.
TCCTAGGTATACGCATAAATAGAAAATTACATCAAAATAATTACAAATATTATTTAATTTTTCTTCTCCTTTTCCTTCATCTTGAATTCTTCTTGGTAACACATGGATCTTTTTCTTCTTCAAATATCGTCCCTTTTATGCTTGAATCTTCTGAGTCTTTCAAT
>JAMKQA010005395.1:0-17720 GCA_024699735.1 Posidonia australis
TCTGGATTTCTTGATCAGGGTCTTTCTAACATCCCAAATGGCTGCCTATGGGGGTCCTTATATAGGATTTTTCAAGGGTAACCCCTATGGAATGCAGGTAGTCTCGTAAACGAAGAGCCTGGCGTAGATTCCATGGCATATTCGCTGGTGGAGGTTACAGGCATGGGAGGTGGAAAGCCAGCAGTCAGCAGCCTGAAAAAGGGATGTGTGCCAGTTTGGTGTGCTAGGTAGGTGCACCAGATAGGTGCGCCTGTCTAGTGCTCCGGCTAGGTGTGCCACTGTAGTGCTCCTGCTCGGTGCTCCAATCAGGTGCTCCACATTGGTGCTCTCCCCTACCTATCTGAATTTCTAATTGGGTTGTGGGCTTGCTATAGGTTTGTGGCTGGTTTAACTGATGGGATCGGGTTTGGCATTTTGTAGACACCCCAATTTTCCCAACTTCTGATTTTGCAGAATAGAGATGTGGTGGCTGAGCTCATTTAACCTAACCAAGGCCGTTTAGTTCATGGAAACCCATTTGGGCCCATGAAGCCCACAAGACCCTCAATGGCTCAACCTACATTTTCTCCAACTTGATTCTCCAAAGTTTAACCTATTTGATTCTCCATAGATCAAGCCTACTTCCATAATCATTTTTCTCCCTCAATCACCAAAGTTTTCCTACTACATAATTTAAATATTCCATTATTTCATCAACACACCCACCGAACCCATCTTTTCTTTTCACCAATTTCACACGATCAGCCTGTATCCACCTCTTCACTAAGCCCAACACCTCACCGTCGATCTAGCCAGTGAATTGAAGCTACCCTCAGCCATCGGATGGCTCGCCGGAGAAGCTAGGATCGCCGTCCATCTCTGTCGGTGGGTAGGGGAGCAAACCGGAGTGCGTGAGGGACAGCCGTTGGCTGTCTGCTGAGCTGGCATAACGGCTGTCGGAGGTTGTTGCTATTCTGTTGGGTGTCGCGCGCTGAATCGGTTGCGGTTTGTTGGGTTCCGGTGCTCCTATATAAGGAGGAGGCAGCCAACAATTCAGAAGACACGAGAGAGAATTTTTCCACCCGCGCGAGAAGAAGAGCGTTCAGAGAGAGCAGAGAGCGAGAGGGAGAATCCAAAGCTCAAGGTGCAGTTCAGAGCTCTGGCGAGGTCCAGAGAATTCTCCAGCCAGGTACGCCCTCCTCAGCCCTCTCTGATCTTCGTATTTAGCTTTCTAGGTTTCCCTGAGTCTGCTCGTGTTGATTCCATGAAGACCAGAGGTTTCCTCTGGTCGGAATCTCCTCCTGGACTTCGCCGGAGTCGATCTCCGACGATCTAGGTCGGGGGATTGATCCAGGAAGTCTCCCGGACCCCCGAGCCCTCTCTCCTCCTCCTCTGGTCTTCCTGGAGCTCGCTGTGCCCTGCCGTAGCCGCTCCGCCGCCTTCAGACAGCCACGCGAAGATCGTCGGAAAACGCCTCCCGTAGCCGCCGTCGCCGGAGAAGAAGGCTCTGTCTGAGCCTACACGCCGCTCTGAGCCACGCCGTGATGCACCAGTCCCGCGGCGATTTTCCTCAGCCTCCCGCAAGTACGCCCGAGCCTCTGGATCCACGCCGCGAGCCCCCGATCGTCCTAGCAACGACGCTCGCCGGAGGAAGCCACGACGGCGATGCTCAGCCACCACCACGCTCCATCAGCCTCCGCGTCGCTCCAGAAATTTCCCCCGACTCATCCTCAACCCTTCGGAGGCCCCAGATCGCAACGTTGCCGCCTCGAACGACTCCAGCTGTCGCAGAAGTCTCGCCGACGTAGCCTCGACGGCGAGAGGGGTGGGTGGCCCACTCCAGTCGTTGTGCCTCTGATCCAATCCGTTGGATCTCTCTAGATGCCTCTTTTCTTGCTTCTCGTGGAGTCTGATCTCAGATCAGACCACGGGAAGGCTTGTTTGCCCCCCTCTGGTGGTCGTTGGCGGCGAGCTCCGTCGCCAGCGACCGTCGTCCCTTTTCCTTTCTTTAAAAAACATTTAAAACATTTATTTTGAATAAAATCTAGAGTTTATATTTTTCTTGCAAATAGGTCCTTCTGGAATTACTTTCTGGTCCTTTTATTGCATATAGGTCCTACACTCATTTTTCTAAAATGTTTCGAATAAAGTTTTAACTGATAATATTACATGTTTTACCCTGAACATTTAAAATAATGTTTTCTGAGTTTAAAACTTTAATAAAAGCCCCTAGAGTCTTTGAAACATGTTTTCTTTCAGACATTTTGTCAAAAGGACCTTTCACTTTCTTAAAAACTTCCTGCAAGTTCATTTTTCTGTGAAAATTGCATGAAAGACCCTGAGATTTATCAAAATGTTTCTGATAGTTCATTTTTACAGTGCAAATTGCATTTAAGCGCTTGCATGTTTCAAAAACTCTCTGGACAGTTGTTTTTGTTGGTTAAATTGCCTGTTAGCCCTCATACTTCAGTGAAACTTTTCGAGAAGCATGTTTTCACTGGGAAAATTGCATTTTGATCCCTGTCTTTTACAGAAAACTTCCAGAAGGCTTATTCTACTATGAAAATTGCATAAAACTCCCTGACATCGTTTTAAAACATTCCAGAAATATGTTTTCATGGTTTAATTGCACTTTAACCCTCTGTTTTACTGAATTTCTTCTGGATGCTTTGGTTACTAGGTATTTTGCAGTTTAGCCCCTGTGCTTTATTGTAATTACTCTGATTTGCTGTTTTCAGGGGTAGAATGACTATTTTGCCCCTAAATCATTTCTGAGTTTTTTTCTTGCATTTTTATCCAGATTTTATGCTGAATTGACATACATTGCATGCATTAGTGGGTAAATTGCATTTTAGCCCCTATAGAATTTCATTTTGCACTAGAGAGCATATTCGACCCCAGATTTCATCATACATGCATGGAATGTGTTTTCGCTGATTTGGGCTTTCGGACTCAGATTTTCCTCGGATTTGGGCTTTTTACACAAAACCCCCTAGACTTCTTCAGATTTGCACTCACACTTGCATTTTGCATACATTTCACATCTTTTTGCATGGTTTTTTTCCCGTCTTTTCTTCCTTGCTTGGTGCACGCTTTCTAGTTATGTTCCGAGCTTAGTCTTTACCTCGTTTTTCGGGTTTCCCTCGGTTTTCCGTAGTTTTTCACTTGTTTTGGTTTTCTATCGCCCGAGGGCGTACAGTAAAAGGCTTGCAAAGCCGACATGGTCCCGAAACAAGGATTATTTTCCCTTTTTTGATTTTCTCGGATTTATCCCCATTTCTGTTGTTTTGCGAGACGCTTTCCGAGAATTTCACGATTTTCCTCATTGCCCAAGGGCGTACAGTAAAGCGGCATTATCAATGCCTACATTCGACCCTCGGATTAACTTTTCCCATTGATTTCGCTTCTCCTTGATTTGGTATGTTTTCGGTCACTTTCATGCATGAGCATATAGAATAAGCAAGCACGCATTTAGTAGACCATAGACAGTAGGAAACCTGGAAAGACCGAGTTTTCTCGGGCGTATGGGGGTGCCTAACTCCTTCCCCATGCGTAACCGGAATCCTTACCCTTTCTCTGGCCCGCATTCATCATGCATTATCCATTTGGCATGGAGCACGCTTTCATTCATCATCTTGTTTTACCTCTTGATTTTCTTGAGGTTCTTCTTGGTTTTCCTCGTCTTTCCGTTAAAAGACTAGGTGGCGACTCCTTTCCTTATCTTTTTGTCTTCCCTTTGGTGTTTCCAAGTCTTGTCTCTTCTTCCGGATTCACCATTTTCGCCGTGACTATATCGGACCTCCCAGTGTGTTTCCACACACCGGAGTAAGGTTTGGTGAACCGCGCCCAGGGGTTCCACCGGCATGGTCACACATATCCAATGCAACATCTGGAAAATTTATCTATTGGCCACCTCAAAATCGAGGTGTCTACAGTCGTAAAGAGCAATCAGCAGTCCCATGTGGGGCTCTACCCACTGCTGACAGTAATCTCCTGTGTTACCTTCTTTAGTTTAAGCAATAAGATTATGCCCTGACCTGCTTTTCTGTATTTGCTATACTGGTGGATGGAGCATTGCATGCAAGGGCGTTATTTCTTTTGTCACCGCCCTAGACTTCTCCCGCTCCCACAGTAGTGGTGTGAGCTAGACCACCGTACCGTAACAGGGGTGTATAACTTTGAGTCTTATTGCTATCTATTGGACCTGCTATCGATACACGACGTGAGTTTACAAACAATGCACTTGCTTATTGCTTTCTCTGCTTTCTGATATTCTACTGGACTGACTTGTGTTTTGTTTTGGCTTGTACAGGTCGAACTGAGGCCTTTTGTGCGGTATGCTAGGCTAGACTGGGAGCCTCTGAACTCCGCCCAGACTTACTGCCGGAAGCAGATAAAATTTTTCTGCTTCAAGAAATCCACCTTCTACCTGCCTGGCTGGGTTCGTCATCAATTCACCCCGGAGTTTGGTATCCCGCTTCCACCTCCTACCGAGATGGTGCCCCAAGCTACTACCTGCGTGCGGGCTCGCTCCATTGTGGCGGAGATCATGGTCGACCAAAGCTGGTACACCCTCCATCCCGCCAGCTATGAGGAGTACTAGGAGTGATACGAGCCTGCCTGCAAGCCATACCTCTTTTAGGAGGACCTCCGGGAACAACAACGGGACATGTGGTTCTCAGAGAACTGGGCTGAGGTAAATTCTGCTTTCTGCTTGTGGCATAAACTGACTCCATGATTCCGGCTGTTCTGACATAATCGGTTGCTTTTGTTTCAGTGGTTCGAGGGCAGGCTAAGCGACTTCTACGCTTGGATGCGATGGGCCAAGGTATTGAATTCTGCCTCTTGGTTTTATAATTCTTAATTGTTCGTACCTGATTATGTTGACAACACTATCTTCATCTGTAATAGGCCCGGTGAGAAGCCCGCGGGGAAGTAAGTGTTTTCCTTGCTCTGTGTCTACCACTTTCTTCAAACCTTCAACACTGACCCTCTTATTTCAAGGATACCACCTGGAGGACGTCATTTTTGGGAGTAGCAGTGACGAGGCTGACCCTGACCTCGAGGAGGATACTTCTGTCGTCGAGGACTTGATGGGCACTTCTACTTCTGCACCCTCCTGTGCTTGCACGGCCTCAGTTGCAATTGCCCGACGGCTCCGACGTACGGGCGAGCGCTGCTCCACTTGAGCTTCCCAAGGGCGAGAACTAGATGAGAGTGATGACGAGGCCTGGGATTAATTAGCCCAATTAACTTTGTATCTCTACAAGTGTTGTAATTTGGACATCGGGTTCTGTAAGCTTGAATTATTTCTTTAAGTGCCTGCTTCTGGATGAGTGTTTTCTGAATTACCTGCCTTAGTTGTGTAGCTTGAATGTGCTTTGTGTATGTAGCTGGGCTTCAGCATCATTGTGCCAGTTGGGAGAGCTCCAGATAGGCAGTGGCTCGGTTGATGAGTCTTGTGCCATACGTGCGTGTTGCACGCACACCTCAACAGTGCAGCTCAGATGAAGGTGTAAATCCCTGATGGATACGGGCATGTGCAACGCACTTCGCCTCCGCACCCCTATTAAAATGCCCAAATTCCTTGATAACACATGCAGGTGGCACACGCTTCACCTCAGCACCTCTGTCATAGGGCCCAAATTCCCTGACCTACATGTGCATGTCCAGCGTGCAACCGCGACACGCGTGACCATTGACACAGTCACGGGTCGCCGTCCTGCGGTAGCTCACAGGCTCTTCTCCCTCCTTTAAAGCGGGCATTGGCTGAATGAGGGGGACACACCTCTCACACTCCCTCTGGCCTAGACTCCTCTATGGCTTGCTCCCTCTCCCTCCGGCGACGTCCCCTCTTCCTCCTGCGACGCCTCCTCTTCCTTCGGCGACACCTCCTCCGCTGTTCCTCTTCCGCCGGCGGCTAGGGCTTGGCTTCACCGGGCTTCTCTCCTCCCGCGGCTGGTGCTCTGCTCTTGGGCGACATGGTAAGGCTTCCATGGAAGGGTGGGATGGTTGCACGCCGTGGGTCCTTGACATGGTGCTTTTATGGATTTTCTAGGGTTTCCCGACAATGGTTACTCCTCCCCATTGCTCGGACGTACTGAGGTGCTGGATTGGCTTGCTCTCTGACAATGACCGAGAGAAACTGCGGTGTTGGGGGATCTCTGGGTGTCTCTTGAAGATCGGGGATGTCGAGGTGAATCAATATCTCGTATGTGCCGTGTTTAGATTCTGGTAACTGGCCCACCATGTATTCCGATTTGGTCGTGAGGAATTGACTGTCAGCCTGGAGGATACTAGGCGAATTTGTGGCCTGTCACAACTGCTAGGGCCTCCGATCTTCATGCGCCGGGATGGGTATGCATCTGTTCTTTCTCAGCTAACTGGCCTGAACACTGCAGAATGCAGGAGGCGCTTAATCTATACAGATGGTTCGGAACCCATGCTGCTCTTGGACTACCTTGATGAAGTGGTCATGAGGCGCTCTATATTGGGCGATGACCTCTGGCTGAATGGCTTCGTCCTTCATTTTCTTGGGGAACTCATATTCAGTCATGGCCGGATGACCATAGCAATTGAGGTAACTGAGATCGCATTGGCAGTGGTGAGCAAACAAATAGATCTGGCTCTCGTGATCCTGGCTGAGACTTATCGGGGCCTGGATCATGCTCTTCACCAATGTCGCCACTTCTACGGCTGTGGAGCATTAGTGCAGGTAACCATGAATTCTGATGCGATTGGCATATCTGTATACTGACTTAATGCTTGGACAGGTGTGGTTGGCGGTTCTCATGGGAGTCGAGGTCCTACGCCCCCAAAGACTAGCATTTGAGGCCTACCTCCAGAGTGGGCATTCCCGGACCATCTCTAGAGTATGGGAGTTTTATGAAAAGCTGGAGGGGCTATCCGGAAGGTTGATCACCTGGTAGATTGTCCCATCAACTGTGGAGCCTTTCATTGCATTTTTCAATGATACTGACATGAGGGTGGTCATTCTTCCTAGCATGGCTAGAGGGGTGGAGTATCACCCTAATCGTGTCCTACGTTAGTTTGGTTTCCGCCAGGAAGCATTTGAACAATCTCCCATGCCTGCCATTGTGACCATACCGGTGGAGGGGAATCGCGCTCCCCACGCGATCGCGGCCGCATGGGAGTCAGTAGGGCCACAGTGAATTCGGTGATTCCGAGGACAGGAAAAATGACTCGAAAACACCAGGAAATGATACAAAAGTAAAAACGTGGAGTCGCCACCTAGACTATTTAAAACGGGAAGACGAGGAAAACTGTATCGGAGAATCAAAATTCGAAATCGAATGCGAAATAAGATGAATCATGACAAATGGATTCGACACACGGATCATTGTGAACCGGAGAAAGGGTAAAGACTCCTATTACGTGCGGGGAAGGTGTAAGGCACCCCCACACCCCCGACGAATTGGTCTTTCTCGGGATCTCGCTCGCGTGCATGGAGATGTAGGCACTTAGATGCCGATTAATGGGGTTATGTGGATGATGCAAGAGAAATAAATTATACGATTAAGGAGACAAATCAAGCTAAAAGAAAAGCACAATCGAAACAGGAAACAACAAGCAAAACACAAGATGGAAACCTAGTGGGGCCCATTGGCTTGGCTGGGCCAGACATTATCCCTGGATGACCTGCACATGCGCCACGCGCTCGTCTGTTGCGTAGCCAAGACGCACGTTCCTAGAGATGCCATGGCCGTTTGCCATCATTGCCATATCCACGACACACAAGTGTTACTATGAAGTAGCCATCAAGGTATGAGGGGAGAAGTCATGCTAGGGCTTATGCATGCACTAAAGTCGAGGAAACCAAAACATAAAGGAAAACCAAATTGCAATCAAGGGATTGAGCAAACCAGAGAGAGTAAAGCCATGCCAAAAGAAACAAAACATGCATGAATGACCAAGAGTAGGGGAGGTGCCCCTGACTTGGTAGGATCGGACCTTGTTTGTCCCTTGATCGACAAGCGCATGTAGTGCGCGCAACCGCGACACGCACATGAAACAGGGCCAAGCCCGCCTCCTTCATCGCCTCCTCCCTAGAAGGCGGAGCATCTCCGGACCTAGGGGATCATCTAAGAGCTCGGGAGGACCACCAAGATGGGATGCAAATGTAGAGAAATCGACGAAATGCTATGGGTTCTCCTCCCCATCTCCGACACCGACGTCAGCGTTGACTTCCCACCTGGGAGGTCGACTCGGTCGCTCTGGGGAATGAAGAAGGAGGTGAAGGGTCATTGGACGTCCGCACCAAGCACTCAAGAGTCGGGGTGACCTTACGTCGGTGATCGACGTCCGTCAGCAGTGCGAATGATAGGATGCACAAATGGGAACGAAAACGCGGAAAAACTACGTAGGAATGAGGCAAAAAAGGCTGCTAGGTATTCCTATGATGGCTCCGTCAGAAGAGTTGTACCTGTGGAGGGTTGGTGAAGTGTCGCTGGCATTGGTAGACGGGGAAGCTCCGACGAGGAGGCGGGGCGTAGACCATGGTGGCTGTGGGCAGTCCGGGAATGGCTGGGGGCTCAGTGGAGGAGTTCAGGATGCTGGTCGAAGGTGGAGGAAGAGGTCTACTCACAGTGTGGGTGTTGGGTTCCGATTCTCCGACGAGGTTCCTCCCTGGGTTTCTTTGGCTCTCTCCTCTTGCGAATGCTCAGGGTGATCTGGTTGAAGGAGCTTGGGACGGTTTTTGGTTGGGCGCTCCTGGTGGTAGGTGGTGATGGCAGGGCATGGCTCATTGTCAGGGATGGCAAGGGAAGGCTCGCCGGTGCTACTGCAGGCTTTACGTGTCGACGGAAGCGGCGCAGGGCATGGGAGACAGGTGACAGGGCGTGGGAAGGCTGAGGGATGTCAGGCACGTCGGGAGACAAGTCGACATTTTGTACACGCCGTCGCTCGTACGAGGTCGTACAGCGAAAGTGACCACTCAAGCGACGCTCGTAGTGCTGCCCTGGCCCTGACGCACACTTAGGTCGTGCAAGTGGGTCACGCATGTCATTGGGCCAGAGCACAGGGGCTGGGTTTTAGGTGCTGGGCTTAGTTGGCTGGATGGAGTTAAGGGTAATTAAGGGTTAGTTTAGGTTCCTAGGCTTGGTTGGGGAATTGGGGTAAGTCCAGGTTAGCCGTCCAGTTGCGCTCTCTACCGGATCCATTTGCCAACATTGGCCAGAAACCGGGGTGTCTATAGATGCCCATCCCTGAGCGAGGTCGAGGGAAACAAGACCACTGCTTAGGATTGAGAGAAGACTCCCCGTCCCAGTCAACTGGAAGGAAACTTGCTATCGGCCATAAGTCGCTTATTCGATGGATGCATAGAAGGTTGCGGCTCGCGTGCCGAGGTGTAGATGATAATGCAGGTGGTGTCCCTCTAGAATATCTATGTGATCATGCATCGGAACCAGGCAGGAATGCTCATGGTTTCAAGCAATGCGAATGCTGGTGTAAGTGTCGCTGATGCTAAAGTGCTACTATGTTGTAAGTGGATGTTGAAGAAGTGTGCATTCAAATTTGTGATATGCTGATGATGTGGAGTATGCCTGATTATGATGCATGCGCTGTGTAGATGCTAGTGGGTACATGCAGATGCGAACGAATACTATGATGCTTGATGAGTTGACAGACTCATCGCTGGACAATTTCGGTTATCATCCAGAGGAGAAGAGGGGTGTGGCAAAGCTGACAGGCTTGCCGACCAGAATGTGACTAGTGACGGAAGTCATCCGGGTATTTGGGGGGTACCATCCCAAAAAGAAAGGGGCATCCTAGGTCCTGTCCGCCTGAACGGGGTCCTAGGGGGACGACTTGATATCGGATTCGTCGGGCCGACAAAGAGGAACAAGATGGAACCTAGTTGCTGTCGATGTACAGACAGATCGGCTAGGAGCGGACAGAAAGGGGAGACCTGACAAGTTATCGGACATGCCGGGTCGACAAAGAGAGACAAGATAGAACCTATTCACTGTCGACGTACAGACATATCGGCTAGGAGCGGATAGAAAGGGGAGAGTTGGCAATTTATCAGACTTGTTGGGCCGACAAAGAGAGACAAGATAGAACCTAGTCGTTGTCGGTGTACAGATAGATCAACTAGGAGAGGACAGAAAGGGGAGAGCTGGCAAGTCCGATAACTTACCGGGCTGACAAAGAGAGACAAGATCGAACCTAGTCACTGTCAGTGTATAGACAGATCAGCTAGGAGCGGACAGAAAGGGGAGAGATGGCAAGTTATCGGACTTGCCGGGTTGACAAAGAGAGAAATGATAGAACCTAGTCACTGTCGGTGTACAGGTAGGTTGGCTAGGAGCAGACAGAGAGTGAATCGAGTTGTTGCCAGGATACAAGCAATTACTGGGAACAACCAAGAGAGTGAACCGAGTCATTACCAGGATACAGGCAACAGCTGGGAACCACCAAGAGAGTGAACCGAGTCGTTTCCAGGATACAATCAATAGTTGGGAACCGTCAAGAAAGTTAACCGAGTCATTGCTAGGATACAGGCAACGGCTGGGAACTGCTAAGAGAGTGAACCGAGTCATTGTCAGGATACAGGCAATGGCTGGGAACCACCAAGAAAGTGAACCAGGTCATTACCAGGATATAGGCAACGACTGGGAACCACCAAGAAAGTGAACTGAGTCGTTGCCAGGATACAGGCAACGGCTGGGAACCGCCAAGTGAGTGAACCGAGTCGTTGCCAGGATACAGGCAATGACTGGGAACCGCCAAGAGAGTGAACCGAGTCGTTTCCAGGATACATGAAACGACTGGGAACCACCAAGAGAGTGAACCGAGTCGTTGCCAGGATACATGCAACGGTTGGGAACCACCAAGAAAGTGAATCGATTCGTTGCTAGGATACAGGCAACGGTTGGGAACCACCAAGAATGTGAACAAAGTCGTTACCAGGATATACAGGTAATGGCTGGGGACCACCAAGAAAGAAAAACAAGCTATTGGTCTGATGCTGCCTCGTCTTGGGTGCTCTCTACACTTCGGCAAGGTAGGGGTAAATCTGTAATCTTGTCAGATCCCACTGAGTTCTGTATGTAACTGACTCTACTCCAAAGGGTGTCTCTACAAACTGCCACAGGGCAGATGGGAGCCTTTAACTGGTGATCAGGGCTCAAAATTCCTCTGTACACTGATAGGGGTAACACGGTAATTTTGCCTTGAGCCATCGAGTTCTGAGAATGTTCGAGCATAAGCTAGATTCTGGTGTAAAGGGGCACTTTTGATCTCCCAAAGGAATTCGAATCTGTAGGCAATCTGCTCCGGTGATAGGTAGGACCTTCTTGCAATTCAGGAAATAGTAGGGGCTTTTCTGTAAATTTTCCCCTAACTGTCCTCTGAGCTCAAGCTACTGTTCCACTGGTGATGCTCATGCTTTGGCTAAACACCTGGAGCATTCTCTTCACTTCCGACTGCATACGCTGAGCTCCGGTCAACATATAATTTATAGGGGCCTCTTTGCAAAATTTCTAATTTTGATTCATTCAAGAACTTTCCAGAGTAACAAATGGTCTGATGCTGATTTGAGTTCATTGGATTTGTTCTGGTAGGTAGGTCCTGACAAGAGAAAACTTTCTGGTACTTGGAGAAGTCAGGGACCTATTTGCAATTTCTGGAAACTGTCGTAAAAATCCGTAAAACTGATTGCTTGGGTCGATTCAGGTGGCAATTCCTATCCCAGAAACATTGTTTGGAGTCCTGGAGGTTGCACGGATTTTTCTGGCCTTTCTGATTTTCTAAGGGATGGCTCTGCTCTTCGCTGGGTAAATTGCAGTTTGGCCCAAAGGTTTGCAAAAAATGCATTGGGGCATAAAAAAATCTTCAAAACTTACGGGACCCACTGGCAGTTAGCCCTGTCTGAATGGATGCTTCTCCAAACTTTGCATGATTTCTTCTATTTACAAAATGAAAGCCAACTCATTTAAATTTTCAACAAGTCACGAGCCACCCCTTCCTCCTTCTCCGTCTCCTTATCTCCCACTTCCTCTTCCCATCGCGAACGGAGGCTAGGGTTGGACAGTGGTGGGGTGGTGACGGCGCATGGGTGTTCCGACGGAGGAAGGCGGGCGTGAATGGAGCAGTGGTGAGAGGAGTGACGGTTGCTCCGGGATGGGATGAGCAGGCGTGAGGCTCGGCACGGTGGGCTCCGACGCGAATTGGGCACGCGTCACCAGCGCAAGGAGGAGCGGCGGTGAGCTTTAGTGGTGCTACGCGGGTGCGGGGAGTAGTGGTTCCGGCAGGGTGCTACAAGGGCGAGGGCTCTAGGGAGGTGGTGCTTCACCGACACGAAGGGGCAGGAACGGCATCGACGAGCAATGGTAACTCCCTCCCCTCTCTCGTTCTGTGTTTTCCTTCTTCCATGGTCATGGGGGCTCCTTCCACGCCATCTCCCACCATCGTCGGCGATGAGGTCTATCAGTGGGGCATTTGGGGTGTCTTCGTGATACTGTGGCTGGGCACCGGAAGGCGGGCTACTGTTGGCCCCACGTGGTGGTTGGCCGTCGTCAGAGATCACGCTAGCGGTGGTGGGCTGGCAGCAGGCTCCAGCGCTGCTCCACCCTTTGCATGGAACTTGCAATATGTCCCTGGTTACTTGAATAGGACCTGTAGATTACGATGACAGTGTGCCCTGGTTGTTTTTTCTCGTTCGAAAAAAAATCTCACCCAATAACATTGTAAAACGGAAACCACTATTTTGCTTGAATGATCATTGCCAAACGCCATGCAATTATGTTCAATTAAAATTAAGGAAAAGCCATTGTTTTGTAGTGGTCCATGACTGGATTACCTTTAAATTTCTATTTATGCAAGCACTGTAGAATGCCATGATATTTGTTTGAGTAACAGTACGAAATGCTATGCTATTGACTTTGTGCATGAATACCCTGGCTTTTGTTTGAATACTGCCTCTGATTACAAATTCTGACTTGCTATATTATTTGATAACATGCTCCTTTAAACATGACCTCGCTTTTGCAATCTGATTCTGATTTCGAGGCGAAGGTGACCTAGGCGAGCGGGATTGCCTCCAGTTCGCGGGCTCAGGGTCACGAGTCTAGCTCATGATCTAGGGCACCTTCTGGTTCACAAGCTCGGGGCCGTGGATCCAGTTCGTGATCCAGGGCCGCTTCTAGCTCTCGGTCATCGGAGGAGGTGATGCCCAACATCCCTGAGGATGTAAGAAAATCCAAAACTCCACCTACTCTGGTCTTTTCTTTGTGCATGATTTATGTTTGTTGAACTGAATCTCTTTTGGCACGAATCCGGCAATTTCAGGGGCCGGTTGTTGGATGAAAACCACATCAGCAACCGTGACGGTTTCGAGGTAAGCAATCTCCTTTTCTGCACAGATTTACATAACATGACTAATTTCTGACCCTACCGTTCTCTACTCCTCAGGTTGGGGATATCGGGCGAGTGATGCGGTGTCTCTGGACGCCGATGTTGGAGCATTTTGAGTGTCTCCCCAGCTTCCCGAAGGAGTTCTTGTTGCACCACACTCCGTTTGGGAGTCTCCTGTGCTTCTGGGCCGTTCATGGGCATTGTGACTTCTTCTGAGCGCTCGCGGAGCGATGGCAACATGAGACTCACACCATCCATCTTCCCTTTGGTGAGATGACGATCCTGCTGGAGCACTGGGCGCTGCTGATGGGCTTCTGTTTCGGGAAGGAGTCTATAGTTGGCAAGGCCACCTTCGGGTTTGCCAAGCTTACTGAGCTCCTAGGCCATGAGTGTCCACCGCTGACTTGGTCTGCACACTACCTCCACTATAGCTAGATCAGAGAGTGGAACTTGTTTTGGTCGGATCCAGCACCGAGATCGAGGGAGGTGGAGTTCGTTCTTCGCCACTTCTTGATGGAGCTGATGGCCCTCATTTTCTACAACACCTCTGGGTACTGCGTTACGGTGGACTGGTTAATATACCTCGCCGACCTGGATCACCTGGACCAGTATGACTAGGGTGGTGCCAGTTATACTTACATGCTCTGCGGCCTAGACAGTGTCGTAAAGAGCAATCAGCGGTCCCACGTGGGGCTCTACCCACTACTAACGGTAACTCTTGTGTCAACTTGTTTAGTTTAGAAGTATGATTATGCCTTGACCTGCTCTTCTGTATTTGCAGTACTGGTGGATAGAGCATTGCATGCGGGGGCGCTATTTCTTTCACCTCCGCCCTAGACTTCTCCCGCTCCCACGGCAGTGGTGCGAGCCAGACCACCGTACAGCAGTAGGGGTATATAGTTATGAATCCTACCGCTATCTTCTGGACCTCCTGTCAATTCATGATGTGAGTTCACAAACCATGCACTTGCTTACTACCTTCTCTACTTTCTGATATCCTGCTAGACTGACTTGTGTTCTGTTTTGCCTTGTACAGGTCGAGCTGAGGCCATTTGAGTGGTACGTTGGGCTAGACTGGGAGCCTTTGAACTCCGCTCGAACCTACCATCGGAAGCAGATGAAGTTCTTCTTCTTCAAGAAATCTGCGTTCTACTTGCTTGACTGGGTTCGCCGTCAATTCACCCCAGAGTTTGGTATTCTGCTTCCACCTCTTGTCGAGATGGTACCCCGGGCCACCACCTGTGTGCGTGCTCGCTCCATTGCGGCGGAGATCATGGTTGATCGAAGCCGGTACATCCTCCGTCCCGTTAGCTACGACGAGTACCAGGAGTGGTACAAGTGGGCCTACAAGTCATACCTCTTCTTGGAGGACCTCTGGGAACAACAACGGGATATGTGGTTCTCGGAGAACTGGGCTGAGGTAAGTCTTGCTTACTGCTTGTGGCATAAATTGACTTCATGATTCTGGCTGTTTTGACTTAATTGATTGCTTTTGTTCTAGCGATTTGAGGGCAGGCTGAGCAACTTCTACACTCGGATGCGACGGGCCAAGGTAATGAATTCTCCCCCTCTGCTTTATTTCTTAACTGTTCATAGCTAGTTGTTCTGACAACACTTTCTTCATCTGTAACAAGCCCGTCGAGAAGCCCGCGGGGAGGTAAGCATTTTCCTTATGTTGTGTTTACCACATTCTGCAAACATACATGACTGACCTTCTAATCACAGGGATACCGGCTGGAGGACGTCGCTCTCGGGAGTAGTGGCGACGAGGCTGACCCCGACCTTGAGGAGGATACCTCTGCCGCAGCGGACTTGATGGGTGCTTCCACTACTGCACCCTCCTGTGCTCGTGCGGCCTTAGCTACGACTGCCTGACGGCTCTGGCGTAATGGCGAGCACCACTTTGCTTGTGCTTCCCAAGGAAAGGAACCAGATGAGAGTGAGGACTAGGCTTGGGATTGATCTGCTCAATAACTTGTATCTCTGTGTTGTATCTGTAAAGATCTTTGACTGTAAACCTGGATTCTATAAACTTGAGTTGTTCTCTAAGTGACTGCTTCTGGATGAATGCTTTCTAAATTACTTGCCTTTAGTTGTGTGGCTTGAACGTGCTTTGTGTATGTAGCTGGTCTTCAGTACCATTGCGCCAGTTAGGCGAGCTCTTAGAACAGTAGTGGCTCAGTTGACGAGTCCTGCGCCACACGTGCATGTGGTCCGCGCGCCTCAATAGTGCAACTTAGATGAAGGTGCAAATCCCTGATGGACATGCGCAAGTGGCACGCGCTTTCCATCAGTGCCTCAGTTTGAAGGATCAAATTCCCTGGTGGATACGTGCTGGTGGCACGTGTTTCTCATCAGCTCCTCCGTTACAGGACCAAAATTCCCTGGTAAACACGCGCATGTCCGGTGCGCAACCGCGACACGCGTGACCTCTAACATAGTCACGGGTCGCTGTCCTGTGGCTGCTCACGGGCTTTTCTCCCTCCTTTAAAGCTAGCACTGGCTGAACAAGGGGGATGCATCTCTCACGCTCCCTCTGGCCCAAGCTCCTCCGTGGTTTGCTCCTTCTCCCACCGGCGATGTCTCCTCCTTCTCCGGCGACGCCTACTCCTTCTCCGGTGACGCCTCCTCTGCTGTTTGTTCTTCTGTCGGTGGCTATGGCTTTGCTTCACCGAGCTTCTCTCTTCCAGTGGCTGGTGCTCTGCTCTTGGTTGGCATGGTAAGGCTTCCATGGCAAGGTGGGAAGGCTGCAAGTCGTGGGTCCTTGACATGGCTTCTTTTGTGGATTTTCTAGGGTTTCCCAACAATGGTTACTCCTCTCCACAGCTCGGATGTGCTGAGGTGTTGGATTGGCATGCTTTCTGACAACGATCGGGAGAAACTGCGGTGTTGGGGAATCTCTGGGCGTCTCTTGAAGATCGGGGATATCGAGGTGAACCGATATCTCCTAAGTGTCGTGTCTAGATTCTAGAAACAGGCCCACCATGTATTCCGGTTCGGTCGTGAGGAACTGACTGTCACAATGGAAGAAACCAGGTGGATCTGTGGCTTGTCACGATTGCTAGGGCCTCCGATCTTGGGATGGGTATGCCAAAGACCAGCATTTGAGGCCTACCTCCAAAGCGAGCATTCTCGGACCATCTCTGGAGTATGAGAGTTCTATGAAAAGCTGGAAGGTTGTCCGGGAGTCTGATCACCTGGCGGATCGTCCCATCGATTGTGGAGCCTTTCACCGCGTTCTTCAATGATACTGACATGAGGGTGGTCATTCTTCCTGGCCTGATTGGAGGGGTGGAGTATCACCCTGTTCGTGTCCTGCGCCAGTTTGGTTTCATCCAGGATGTATTTGAACAATCTCCCATGCCTGCCATCTTCCGGCTGTATCCTCAGAATTCCACTTCCATGACTATTGAGGTGGCTCGTCTACTTCGAACCGGTGTGAGCTCCAGTGATCTAACTTTGGTGAGAGGCACAAGCTGCTCTGAGGCATATAGGGCATATACACAGGTGGACTGGCCAATCAACGAAGTAGCTCCTGGCGCTCCTCTATTCAACAATGCTAGCAGCTCGATGAGGCCGTGAACTGGAGGGAATAGTTGATTCGAGCATATGTAGCACATTTCTGTAATTTCTTTCATTGATTGTACTCTTGAACTTGAATTTGAATGAAGGATACTTGCTCTTTCACTGAGTGTCCTTTCATTTCCTTCTGTGACCAACTTCTTTGAATGGCTCCACCATATCATTTGGACCGGCCAAAACATCTACTCTTTGAGGATGTAGATTGGATACATTATTGTGACTTGCCAGGTTTGGCCTCCACGTGGGTATGCAGAGGGGACATTCTGCTGCAAGTTGGCCATTGGTGGCCTTAGCACAAACGTGCATGACCTACGCACAGTTGCCACGCGACTCCTAGACGTGGGGTCCAGGCTGAAGTTCCCTGGTCTCTGGAGTCTTGGTCAGGAGCACTCCTGGGCTTAATGATCTACCTTTATCCATTCTTCCTACCGACCTTCTATGTGGAGCTGTCGATTTGCGCAAAACTCTTGGCTTGAAACACCTAGTAAAGCGCCTACTTGCCAAAATGCAGCTGACATGCCCCTGGCTGTGGATGCTCCACCGAAGTCAACCAGGTGGGCAGCTGACATGCACCTGGCTGGAGCTGAATCACTGACGATGACCAAGAGGGCAGCTGACATGCCCCTAGCCGACGATTGGACAAAGTCCTATCCCATGATCACGGCGATGGGGGAAGTAATGCAGATGCAGATGCAGATGCATGGTTTGTGCTTACTTAGTTATGCTGGACCCTCAGCATTAGGAAAGCTTTGATGTCTACCCGAAAGGGAATGGACCAATCC